>CM057719.1:9291761-9376761 GCA_030064385.1 Melaleuca quinquenervia | reverse complement strand
AGACTTCTGGCGATAGAAAGCCTCCTCCTGTAGTCTAAGTGTGGAGAACTCGGCCGTGGCATCCCTCTCCTCCTGGGCAAGGGCCATGCTGAACGGATCCTCCTGAAGGGCTAACTGAACCATACTAAGCCGCTCCCGAGCCGTCCTGGTACGATTCGAGATGTCTGAGTAGGAATCCCGATTCAAATCCTTCAACCGAGCCTTCAGTAGCTTCAGCTTCGTGCAAAGCTGAAACATAAGTGAGCCTCTGACTGGAGTGGCCCACACTTGGGCAACCATGTCCATAAAACGCGGGTCGGTTCATTTTTTATAAATCCAAAAATTTCACCTTTACCCCCAATCACTTTTTTATTTGGATCCTCATAGTAGCAAAAAGCTAGAAAAAAGTGTAGAATGGTCTTCCTAGAAAATAATGTGAAATTATTTAGGGAATTCGCTTTACAAAGCTTTTTTTATGGGATAATAGATCTGATCGAGAGGACACTTTACTTGAAATTTCATCAACTTCCGCCAAGAGAATCTCTCAATATTAACAAATAATTCAACCAGAACAGCAGTTCGCATCAGTAGGTAATGCTTTGCCCAAAAAAACACTAAATTTTATAGGGGACACTTCTTGAAGAACTGTTCGGTAGGTTTTTAAATCGTGCCAGAAGGATACTTTACTCCAAATTTCTACTACTTTTGTCACGGAGATTAAAAAGAATTGAATCATAATAACTTTTTGTACAAACAGGCAAAACCCTAACTAAAAAATATTATAAACTTCTCTTTGTGATATACAAAGTAAAACCGTGATGCGAGATTGTAGAATAAGTAAACATGATGTTTTCTTATGAATTTCAATATTTTTCGCTGCTAGAATCTTCTAGTATCATTAGAAAACAGGACCAGTGCAACAGTTCGCATCAGTATGAAACACCATACCCATAAAACACAACAAAATTCCCTAGAGGACTTTCCTTGAAGAACCATTCAATAGGTTTGTACACTATGTCGAGTTGATATTTTATTCTAAATTTCATCATTTTCCCCTTTCAGCTCCCCATACATGCGATCAGCAAGAAAACTAGATCCAATTGACTATAACATATTGTGTATATCGAATTAGATGGTGCTGTTCGAAGGTGTTGTAGATCAGGTAGAGACTTATTCCTCTTGAAAAAATCAGCTCCAACCAACCATTATAACTCCAGAAATCAGCTCCCCCAACTGCAGATTTCAAAATCGCGGACAGCGGGAAGAAGCCAGATTCAAAAGGCCATAACGTTTTCTACACAACGAATTTGGGAACGCCGTTCGAAGGGGTTGTAGATCGGGTGAAGAGGTACTTCCCCTCCGAAAATCAGCTCCAAATACCATCCACACATCAAGAAATCCAGAAAATCAAATTCGGACTCCAAAACCGCACCAGCAGGAAGGGCGGATCTTCAAACAGCATAACTTTCTGCTCAAATCGAATTTGTTGACGCCGTTCAGAGGGGTTGTAGATCGGTGGGAGAGGCACCTCCCCTCCGAAAATCAGCTCCAACGGACCACCGGAGCTCCGGCAATCTTCAATCTCCTTTTCCGGCCACTTTTTCCACCCGATGAACAGTAACGCGAGAAGAGAGCATTATGTCCGTACAAGTGAGCGAAAATCGCCGAAAATGGCAAAATCATATTCTTTCGTAGTTGTTTTTTTTTTTTGTAAGGTAAGGAATTGTATTGATCTTTGTAGCCAAACTTTACAAGAAGAGGAGGAACCTGGTACCACAAAAACATACACTATAAAGACATAGTGGATGGGTATCATGGGCCTCAGTATGATCCACTTAGTACAAACTAAGTACCACAAACTAGATACATAACAAAATGAAACTTAAGAAAATATATCAACATCCAACTCCCACTTACTTTGCACGGTTCTATTCAAGGCAGTATCCACCACATGTGTGAAAGTCTTCACCTTATCCTCGACCATCTTCTTTAACTTTATCTTCATAGCAGGAACGAACATGCGATCAGCAAGAAAGCTGGATCCAATTGACTATAATATATTGTGTATATCGAATTAGATGGTGCTGTTCGAAGGTGTTGTAGATCAGCTAGAGACTTATTCCTTCTCCAAAAATCGGCTCCAACCAACCATTATAACTCCAGAAATCAGCTCCCCCAACTGCTGATTTCAAAATCGCGGACAGCAGGAAGAGGCCAGATTCAAAAGGCCATAACTTTTTCTACACAACGAATTTGGGGACGCCGTTCGGAGGGGTTGTAGATCGGGTGAAGAGGTACTTCCCCTCTGAAAATCAGCTCCAAATACCATCCACACATCAAGAAAATCCAGAAAATCAAATTCGGACTCCAGAACCGCATCAGCAAGAAGGGCGGATCTTCAAACAGCCATAACTTTCTGCTCAAATCGAATTTGTTGACGCCGTTCGGAGGGGTTGTGGATCGGTGGGAGAGACACCTCCCCTCTGAAAATCAGCTCCAACGGACCACCGGAGCTCTAGCAATCTTCAATCTCCTTTTCCGGCCACTTTTTCCACCCGATGAACAGTAACGCGAGAAGAGAGCATTATGTCCGTACAAGTGAGCGAAAATGGCCGAAAATGGCAAAATCATATTCTTTCGCAGTTCTTTTTTTTTTTTGGTAAAAGTAAGTATTATATAGATTTTACCATGCAAAGCTGTACAAGGCGTATGTCTTGGTACCACAAAACTCACACTCAACACTACAGTAGATGTGTGAGTGCAAGGGTACCAAGGAAGCAAAAGTACATCCAAAGGAGGACGCCTACATACATCATCTAATCGATGGAAGGCCTAAACAGTGGCCAACAAAGCCAAATGGCTAAACTACATAAATCTCTAACTAGTGAAGAACTAAATAAATCAGCTATCACAAAAAAATAGAGGGGTCAATCCGCCACCTCACCTGGACCCGCCTATTGCGAGGAGTGTCAATAACAGGCTGGAACAATCTGGCTATGTCTCTGACCATCATGATAAGCTTCGTCTTCATAGCTGGAACGAAGACTCGGCAATTACGGAATAAGGCGTCATTCCGTGTCTTCCATATGACATGGCATAGGGCTCCCAGGGAGAATCTGGCAATACTCTGATGGAAGTGATTGCCAGATATATGTCCAGTAGCCCACTCGAGCGTCTCCTGCCACGATCCCTGCCTCCAAGAAATCTGACAATTCTGGGCCCAGAATGATGCAAGCCCAGCGGTAACACGGCATCCGAAGAAGAGATGATCTATGGAATCCGGCCTAGCATTGCAGAAAACACACGAACCCTCCTCTATCCTACCAGAAGATAACAGGAACACCTGGGTGGTTAACCTGTTCCTCGTCATGATCCACAGGTGGAATTGATGCCTCGGAATGATCGCCTTGTTCCATATGAAGGAAGACCATGGAACTCTCGGACCCCTCGGACGAACTACGCTCCATGTGGATGCCACGGAGAAAGTGCCGGAAGAGTCCCCCAACCACCGAAAGTAGTCCCGTCGGTCAGCCAAAACAGGAAGCGGTCCCAACTCATGCAAGATAGATGGATCCCGTCCTCGAGCCACAAAAAGATTGGCCAGCGTGGCCTTCCTGGATAGACCGGTGCGGTAGATGTCCCGGTCGGTATATAACATGTGTAGCGGACCACTGTCATGCCAGTGATCAAACCATAAAGAGATGGTCCTCCCATCCCCCACTCCCCATCAGAACATATGCCTGAACTCCTGCCCAAGGTCAACAACCCTCTTCCAGGCCCAGGAACAAAAAGTCGGTGGCTTAGCCACCCAAAAACTGTGTCTACCAAGGAAGACCGAGTGGATCCACCTACACCACAACGACTCCCTATTTACAAAAAGGGTCCGTATATGCTTAAGCATAGCCGCCCTATTACACTCCCTGAGGCGCCTAATACCTAAGCCCCCCTCCTCCTTGGGTAAACAAACATCCACCCATGCTACCTTGGCTCCCTCCGGTCCAAGCTCAGGGCCTTTCCATAGGAACTGCCTAAGTACCCGCTCAATCAACTCTATAACTGAACATGGTAACATAAAAACTCTAGACCAGTACACCTGAATAGCATGGAGGACTGACCTGACAAGCTGTAGACGTCCCGCGAAGGATAGGAATCTCTGAGTCCACGCCTGCGCCCGCCTGGTGATCATGTTGACCAGGGAGACGCAGTCTGCCCTCCCCAGTCTACCGGATATCACTGGTACCCCCAAATAACGGAATGGAAGGGCGCCGATCCTCAACCCGAGTAGATCCACTATAGCCTCCCGGAGATCCGCCGACCCTCTAGAGATATAGACCTCGCTCTTCTCCAAGTTCTGCTCCAATCTCGACCATTGAGAGAACATGGTGAAGGCCGCCTTCATGAGTCCCACTGAAGCCACGTCCGCTCCACTGAATAGTAGTACATCGTCGGCAAAGAATAGATGAGTCAGCCCAGTCGACCTGCACCTCTAATAGAACTGATATCCTGGTAACGCCGCCTGCCTCGCAATGATGCCTGAGAAGACCTCCATGACCAGGATGAAAAGATAAGGGGAGATGGGATCTCCCTGCCTGAGGCCCCTCGAGCTAGAGAAGAAACCCTTAAGCTCCCCATTAATAGAGATGGAGAACTTGGGGGTTCTAACACATGTCATAATCAACGCTACCAGATACTCCGGAAACCCAAAAGCAACTAAGGTGGACTCCAAGAAACCCCAATCAACCGTGTCATAGGCCTTCCTAAAATCCACCTTCATAGCACACTTCGAGGAGTACGAGTCATGATGGAAGTCACAAAATAACTCCTAGGCTAACATAATATTATCGCTAATCCGCCGGCCTTTGACAAAGGCATTCTGAGATGGACTGATAATGGAAGGCAACACCGAAGCCACTCGATTGGCTAGCAACTTAGTAATGCACTTGTAAATGGTATTACAACATGCAATGGGCCTATAGTCGCTAACTGACGATGCATTAGGAACCTTGGGAACTAGAGCTATGATAGTGGTATTAATCTGCCTCAACAAGCATCCAGAACTCAAGAAATCCATAATAGCAGCCGTAACCAGTGGCCCCACTACATCCCAAGACTGCCTAAAGAACTCCACCGTAAACCCATCCGGCCCCGGGGCTTTCCCCGAGGCAAGTGAAAATAAGGTAGTACGTATCTCTAGCTCAGTAAAAGGACATGATAGGCTACTAACCTGGCTATCCTCCAGTGTGCGAGAGAGGACCGCCCTGATATCCTGGGGAGAAGGTCGATCCCGTGGTCCCATAGAAGAGAAGAGGCGCCCGTAATACGAGACAAAGACATCTCCAATCCGGTTCGACTCCGTCACCCGATCTCCCTGATCATCCACCACCGAGATGATCCTATTGGCTAGCTGTCTATTCTTCACCGTCTGGTGGAAGAATTTAGTGTTCTGATCTCCCTCCTTTAACCACCTAATGCGAGACTTCTGACAATAGAAAGCCTCCTCCTGTAGTCTAAGTGTGGAGAACTCGACCGTGGCATCCCTCTCCTCCTGGGCAAGGGCCATGCTGAATGGATCCTCCTGAAGGGCTAACTGAACCATACTAAGCCGCTCCCGAGCCGTCCTGGTACGGTTCGAGATGTCTGAGTAGGAATCCCGATTGAATTCCTTCAACCGAGCCTTCAATACCTTCAGCTTCGTGCAAAGCTGAAACATAAGTGAGCCTCTGACTGGAGTGGCCCACACTTGGGCAACCATGTCCATAAAACACGGGTCGGTTATCCAAAAGTCAAAGAACTTGAACGGCCGACGGACATGTACCTCAGGCACCACCCTAATAATCATAGGAGAGTGATCAGAAATACCTAGTGGGAGGAAGTTAGCTTCAGAGAATGAATAAACCGAGCTCCACTGCTGGTTGACCACCACCCTGTCTATCTTCCTCTGATTCCTCGCCGAGCCCTCATAAGTAGACCATGTGTATCGACACCCAACACACCTTAGATCCTCCAACTCGGCCTCGGACAGGTACTCATGCAGGTCATTCTCCGATCCTATCCATGTGGAAGCTCCACCAAGTCTATCCGATGGGTATCGGACCGCATTGAAATCCCCCGCTACCAGCCACGGGACCTCAATATAATCTCTACCTAATCGAACCAGATCATGATATAACTCCCGCCTCGCGGTAAAAGTGTGCTCACCATACACAACAGATAAAGCACACAATGCTCCAGAAGACAACCATCTAAGTTGGCCATGAATGGCCTGAGATGAACTCTCCGACAAATGAAAATCCACCAATGAAGGATCCCAGCCAAACCATATCCTTCCTTGATCAGAGTAGCTATAATTGGCCAACCATGACCATCCAGGGACAATATGAGCAGAAATCCCCACAAATAAAGGCTCAGTAGCTTCGTTTCTACTATACCCAAACAACGTAAGTTATGAGTTCTAATGAGATGCCTAACCTCCGCCTGTCTCAGAGAACCAACGACACCCCTAATGTTCCAGACTCCTATAGACATATATATACAAGAGGAGTATGGGGGCCTACCTGGTCTTGGCCTGAAGTCCTGACCTCGTGGATACTCCTATGGGGATACCTGGAGGTCGTCGTATAGCTGAAGGAAGCCCTCCAGCGCCATCGCCATCCGATGCAGTCCTCTCCTCATCCGAGGAGCTACTATGTGATGAGTCCACTGGGGAGGAAGTCTCACCCGTCCTCACCCCTGCTAGCTTCTTTACTTTCCTTCCTCTCTTCTTTCTCCCTTTTTTACCCTTCTTCTTTTTCGGCTCCACCCGCTCCCAAGCTATATCCTTGTCCCCACTAACCTCCTCATCAAGATCATCAAAAAAGAACGGAGAGGGTTGTACGACTCTACCTGTTTTGGGAAGAACGGGGTGCTGTATTGCCGGAAGTCCAGCCACAATTGTAGATTGGAATTGGTGGCTGAACAGCTCGTCCTGCTGCTGAACCGGCTGGTCAGAACCGGTCGGACCAAGCTTGTCTTCACCGGTTTGAGCCTCACGGTCCGTAGAATCATGAGGCTATTGCGAGCCGACTTGAGACTCTTGAAGAAGTAGCTGCTGAGGTGGCTGATTACACCAGTCCAAACTAGCCAACTCGTCTCGTCCATTTCGTCCTTCATCGTGCTGTCGGCCTGGTATGGATATGGCGGTATGGGCGGTTTGATCGGAGCTATGGACCGGTTGAGGTTGGTCCGGAGGAGGGCCTGACCCGTTCTTCACTGAACCGGCCTGGGCGTGATCATCAGACTTTGAACCAGCTAAGGCAGATGCTGGGTTCGCTGGTTCTCTCCCTCCTTGAGTCGGTCCATTCTTCGGTTGGTCAGACCGGGTTCGATCTACCAATGAAGAACCAGACGTCCCGGTTACTGGTTCTTCCATATGCTCATGGGTCGGAAGCAAATCCGTTGGACCGTCCGGAGGTGATTGTGTCGTGGGCCGCCTTACCGGATGGGCTTGCTGGGATCCTGCGCTCGCCAACTGTAAATGGATCTGCTGGGCTGATAGCCCATGGACCTGTCTGTTTTGACTTGGACCCTGTTGTTCTGCGACGGCCTTTCCACCCCTATTTCCATTGGGTTAGCCTGAAGCAGCCCACTGGCAGGTTGGGCGCTTGTGCTGCTGGCTCGGTTTGCATCTTGAGCAGGCTGAGCGCCCACGAGTCCACCTTGCTCGTCATGGGCCCTTTGTGAATCAGTACGCAGCGTGGAGCCCACGGGTTGAGCCCTTGCTTGCGGTTGACTTCTCCCAATATGAGGATTCTTCTTCATCGGTCCCTTGGACGCTGCAGCCATAGCATTCTGCCCCTCCACGTGACCTTTCTCCGATTGATAGAGACAGTTGTGCCCAAAAACTCCGCAGGTTTTACAACTAACAGGCTTCCATTCGTATTCAATATCGACATGGCAAAGCTGGCCAGCTAGAATAACCGGAATGGATGACTTAAAAGGTCTCCTGGCATTCATCTCCACACAGACCCGAGCAAAGGAGATCATCTTTTTATGCTCCGTTTGGCTATCCACATAGAGTGGCTTGCCCAGCTTACTTGCAATCTTTCCAATACTAAGTGGTGACCAAAGGGAATAAGGGAGATTACGTAATCTTACCCAAATAGGAATCGTCTCAATTTGGCCCTTCTTGAGTTGTAGGAGAGGATGCCATTGTTGTAGAATCATCGGGATTTTGGAGAGCATGATATGTCCCCTTTCAAGGATTTGTCTCCTATATTCCCCGTCCGGTATGTTGAAGAAGAAGAATCCATTGTCATTGGCCATGACCTCACTCAGATGATTTCCCCAAGTCTTGCGTAGGATGGCCTCCGTCAATTTGAATGGCAGCTTTTTACCTACAAAATACCCAACCAAACAAGAATGCCACATGGGGTCACAGGCCTCCAGCATGTCATTAGAAACCACCAAAGCCTCGTCATCATCAACTAATTCTTTCGCAGTTGTTTTTTTTTTGGTAAAAGTAAGTATTTTATAGATTTTACCATGCAAAGCTGTACAAGGCGTATGTCTTGGTACCACAAAACTCACACTCAACACTACAATAGATGTGTGAGTGCAAGGGTACCAAGGAAGCAAAAGTACATCCAAAGGAGGACACCTAATACATCATCTAATCGATGGAAGGCCTAAACAGTGGCCAACAAGCCAAATGGCTAAACTAACATAAAGCTGTAACTAGTGAATACTAAATAAATCAGCTATCACAAAAAATAGAGGGGTCAATCTGCCACCTCACCTGGACCCGCCTATTGCGGGGAGTGTCAATAACAGGCTGGAACAATCTGGCTCTGTCTCTGACCATCATGACAAGCTTCGTCTTCATAGCTGGAACGAAGACTCGGCAATTGCGGAATAAGGCGTCATTCCGTGTCTTCCATATGATATGGCATAGGGCTCCCAGGGAAAATCTGGCAATACTCTGATGGAAGTGATTGCCAGATATATGTCCGATAGCCCACCCGAGCGTCTCCTGCCACGAACCCTGTCTCCAAGAAATCTGACAATTCTGGGCCCAGAATGAAGCAAGCCCAGCGGTAACCCGGCATCCAAAGAAGAGATGGTCTATGGAGTCCGGCCTAGCATGGCAGAAAACACACGAACCCTCCTCTATCCTACCAGAAGATAACAGGAATACCTGAGTGGGTAGCCTGTTCCTCGTCATGATCCACAGGTGGAACTGATGCCGCAGAATGATCGCCTTGTTCCATATGAAAGAAGACCATGGAACTCTCGGACCCCTCGGACGAACAACACTCCATGCGGATGCCACGGAGAAAGTGCCGGAAGAGTCCCCCAACCACCGAAAGCAGTCACGTCGGTCAGCCAAAATAGGAAGCGGTCCCAACACATGTAAGATAGTAGGATCCCGTCCTCGAGCCACAAAAAGATCGGCCAGCGTGGCCTTCCTGGATAGACCGGTACGGTAGATGTCCCGGTCGGTATATAACATGTATAGCGGACCACTGTCATGCCAGTGATCAAACCATAAAGAGATGGTCCTCCCATCCCCCACTCCCCATCGGAACATATGCCTGAACTCCTGCCCAAGCTCAATAATCCTCTTCCAGGCCCAGGAACAAAAAGTCGGTGGCTTAGCCACCCAAAAACTGTGTCTACCAAGGAAGACCGAGTGGATCCACCTACACCACAACGATTCCCTATCTACAAAAAGGGTCCACATGTGCCTAAGCATAGCCGCCCTATTACTCTCCCTAAGGCGCCTAATACCTAAGCCCCCCTCCTCCTTGGGTAAACAGACGTCCACCCATGCTACCTTGGCTCCCCCCGGTCCAAGCTCAGGGCCTTTCCATAGGAACTGCCTAAGTACCCGCTCAATCAACTCTATAACTGAACATGGTAACATGAAGACTCCAGACCAGTACACCTGAATAGCATGGAGGACTGACCTGACAAGCTGTAGCCGTCCCGCGAAGGATAGGAATCTCTGAGTCCACGCCTGCGCCCGTCTGGTGATCCTGTTGACCAGGGAGACACAATCTGCCATCCCCAGTCGACCGGATATCACTGGAACCCCCAAGTAACGGAACGGAAGGGCGCCCATCCTGAATCCGAGTAGATCCACTGTAGCCTCTCGAAGCTCCGCCGACCCTCCAGAGATGTAGACCTCACTCTTCTCCAAGTTCGGCTCCAATCCCGACCACTGGGAGAACATGGTGAAGGCCGTCTTCATGAGTCCCACCGAAGCCACGTCCGCTCCACTGAATAGTAGTACGTCATCGGCGAAGAATAGATGAGTCAGCCGAGTCGACCTGCACCTCCAATAGAACTGATACCCTGGTAACGCCGCCTGCCTCGTGATGATGCCTGAGAAGACCTCCATGACCAGAGTGAAGAGATAAGGGGAGATGGGATCTCCCTGCCTGAGGCCCCTCGAGCTAGAGAAGAAACCCTTAAGCTCCCCATTGATAGAGATGGAGAACTTGGGGGTTCTAACACACGTCATAATCAGCGCTACCATATACTCCGGAAACCCAAAAGCAACTAAGGTGGACTCCAAGCAGCCCCAGTCAACCGTGTCATAGGCCTTCCTAAAATCGACCTTCATAGCGCACTTCGGGGAGTACGGGTCATGATGGAAGTCACAAAATAACTCCTGGGCTAACATAATATTATCGCTAATCCGCCGGCCTTTGACAAAGGCATTCTGAGATGGACTGATGATGGAAGGCAACACCGAAGCCACTCGATTGGCTAGCAACTTAGTAATGCACTTGTAAATGGTATTACAAAATGCAATGGGCCTATAGTCGCTAACCGACGATGCATTAGGAACCTTGGGAACTAGAGCTATAATAGTGGTATTAATCTGCCTCAACAAGCATCCAGAACTCAAGAAATCCATAATAGCAGCGGTAACTAGTGGCCCCACTATATCCCAAGACTGCCTAAAGAACTCCACCGTAAACCCATCCGTCCCCGGGGCTTTCCCCGAGGCAAGTGAAAATAAGGTAGTACGTATCTCTAGCTCAGTAAAAGGACACGATAGGCTACTAACCTGGCTATCCTCCAGTGTGCGAGAGAGGACCGCCCTGATATCCTGGGGAGTAGGTCGATCCGGTGGTCCCATAGAAGAGAAGAGGCGCCCGTAATACGAGACAAAGACATCTCCAATCCGGTCCGGCTCCATCACCCGATCTCCATGATCATCCACCACCGAGATGATCCTATTGGCAAGCTGCCTATTCTTCACCGTCTGGTGGAAGAATTTAGTGTTCTGATCTCCTTCCTTTAACCACCGGACGCGAGACTTCTGGCGATAGAAAGCCTCCTCCTGTAGTCTAAGTGTGGAGAACTCGACCGTGGCATCCCTCTCCTCCTGGGCAAGGATCATGCTGAATGGATCCTCCTGAAGGGCTAGCTGAACCATACTAAGCCGCTCTCGAGCCGTCCTGGTACGGTTCGAGATGTCTGAGTAGGAATCCCGATTGAATTCCTTCAACCGAGCCTTCAGTAGCTTCAGCTTAGTGCAAAGCTGAAACATAAGTGAGCCTCTGACTGGATTGGCCCACACTTGGGCAACCATGTCCATAAAACGCGGGTCGGTCATCCAAAAGTCAAAGAACTTGAACGGCCGACGAACATGTACCTCAGGTACCACCCTGATAATCATAGGAGAGTGATCAGAAATACCTGGCGGGAGGAAGTTAGCTTCAGAGAATGAATAAACCGAGCTCCACTGCTGGTTGACCACCGCCCTGTCTATCTTCCTCTGGTTCCTTGCCGAGCCCTCAGAAGTAGACCAAGTGTATCGGCACCCGACACACCTCAGATCCTCCAACTCAGCCTCGGACAGGTACTGATGCAGGTCATTCTCCGAACCTATCCATGTGGAAGCTCCACCAAGCCTATCCGATGGGTATCGGACCGCATTGAAATCCCCGGCCACCAACCACGGGACCTCAGTATAATCTCTACCCAATCGAACCAAATCATGATAAAGCTCCCGCCTCGCAGTAAACGTGTGCTCGCCATAGATAATAGATAGAGCACACGATGCTCCAGAAGACAACCATCTAAGTCGGCCATGAATGGCCTGAGATGAACTCTCCAACAAATGAAAATCTACCAATGATGGATCCCAGCCAAACCATATCCTTCCCTGATCAGAGTAGCTATAATTGGCCAACCATGACCATCCAGGAACAATATGTGGAGAAATCCCAGCAAATAGAGGCTCAGTCGCCTTCGTCTCTATGATACCCAAACAGCACAAATTATGACTCCTAATGAGGTGTCTAACCTCTGCCTGTCGTAAAGAACCTACCACACCCCTAATATTCCAAGCTCCAATGGACATATATACAAGAGAGGTGTGAAGGCCTACCTGGTCTTGGCCTGAAGTCCAGACCTCGTGGATACTCCAATAGGGATGCCTGGCCTGCTACCATCCGCCTCGAAATTGCTCCTCTCCGCCTCAGAAGAGCTAATAGCTGATTCCACCGGGGAGGAGATCTCACCCGTCTTCACCATCGGTTGTTTCTTCACCTTCTTCACCTTCTTCTTCCTTCCCTTTTTTCCTTTCTTCTTTTTTGATTCAACCATCTCCCAAGCTGGGCCTTGGTCCCCACTAACCTCCTCATCAAGGTCATCAAAGAAAAAGGAGGAAGGTTGTGTGACTCTACCTGTTTTAGGGAGAAGAGGATGCTGTACAGCTGGGAGTCCCGCAACAATAGTGGATTGAACTTGTTGGGAAGAAGACTCATCGACCGGAAGCTGCGAGAGGGGTAGGCCATTCTGCCCTCCTGCGATTTCTTCATCCTGGCGGTCCAAAGGCAGTAAATCGGTTTGGCCGGTCAGTTTCTGGGCGTGGAGTGTCCCGCTGGTCGAGCTAGGGTGAGCCAGCGTCTCCCTCTCCTGACCAACCTGCCCATCCGGTGTCTCGAGCAGCTCCCATCGGTTCTGTTGAGTCAGACTTCCACCAATCTGGCCGCCGTTCGCTTCAACTCGGTCACGGAGATCGGCTGATGAAACGGCCAGACCACTTTGGTTTAAGATGTGCTGGTTCTCCACCGAAGAACCGGTCGCTGGACCGGTCTGACTTGCTGGAGGAGGCGGGCCATGCTGGGTTGCAGCTTGCGACCGGAGTTGGGCCCTTTGAACAGCGCTTCCACGGGTGGGCTGGGAATTCTGGCCTTGAGGGGGCATAAGCTGGTGGACCTGAGCTGGCTGATGCTGGCCTCCTTCCTCAGTTTCTAGGCCATTGTCCACGTTTATAACCTGCCCAGCTGGAGCATCATGGGCCACAGTCCACGCCGGGTGGGCTGTGGAGAAACCGGCCTGTGCCAGCTGAAATTGGACCTGCTGTACCGAAGATTCTGACCCGCCTACTCCAAGGATCTGCTCCGATTGAGTAACTTGATGATGGGCCAAGTCTTCCGCTTCACAATGCTCCTGCGATGGCCTGGTAGACAGAACAGACTGGGTTTGCAATCCCAGATTCACGTTCTTATTTTGCGATCCAGGGCGTTGTTGATCGTCGCGACCCCTGCCCACTTTCACCGTATGAATATCCGTGGCCTCTCTTCTCCGATCCAGGTCACCAGAATGGGTTGGTCGCCGCTCCACAGTCGTTGTTTTACCTTGTCCCCTTCCAGCTAGCCGATGATTCCCTAGGGTGTTATCTTTGGACCCCTCCTCCGAAGGGTCTATGCACCTATGCCCAAATACTCCACACAAGCTGCAGTTTATAGGCTTCCATTCGTATTCTATCTCCACCACAGTTGGCTGCCCACCGAGAATAACCTGGACAGTAGGCTTGAAAGGTCTCTTCGCACTCATCTCCACACAAACTCGGGCGTAGGAGATCATTTTCTTGTTCTCCGTGAGGCTATCCACATATAGCGGTTTGCCCAATTTGCTAGCTACCTTCCCTATGCTCAAAGGCGACCAAAGTGAATACGGGAGATTTCTTAGTCTCACCCAAATCGGCACCGTCTCTACTTGGCCTCTTTTGAGCTGAAGAAAGGGATCCCATTGTTGGAGAATCATGGGGATTTTGGATAGCATGATATGTCCGCGTTCAAGAATTTGTCTTCGGAAACTCTCATCCGGTATATGAAAGAAGAAGAATCCATTGTCGTTTGCCATCACTTCCGCCAATTGGTTCCCCCATGTCTTCTTTAGAATCGCCTCCGTCAATTTAAATGGAAGCCTCTTCCCTACAAAGTAGCCAACTAAACAAGATCTCCACATAGGGTCGCATGCCTCAAGCATGTCATTAGAGACAATCACATCATCATCATTCTCTAATAGCTCAGGGAAAAAAGGGACCGAGTAACCTTTAGACGAGGCGCGTGCTATGTTAGCCCACGAACGCACTCCTTGGTCTCGGTTCGCCATTCCTTTCCGTGAGGTTCCTTCCTTTAAAGCAGCCATAGGCCCTTCAGTTCGCGCCCTTTGCTGGTGTTGATCATTTAGACGGACCGTCTGACGTGCAATCCGCGATTTACTCCGCTCCCGACCCACCCCTAGATGGGGGGGTTGACGAGTTGGAAGTGGAGGAAAGTCAGTGTCCTGATTCTGTGCTGCTGGAATTCTACTTCTTGATCGTGACTTCCCCGGAGCAGCTGATCCACTGCCATAGTTTCCGACCCTTTTGTTCTGCAATCCCTTCCTTGTTAACGACCGGCCCCTTGCTTCAGCATGGTGCAACTTGCTCTGTCCGTCATTCCTACTTAGCTCCTGGATATTAACCCCTTGTTGAGGCCGAACAGGCCCTTCATGGGTAGAGTCATTGATTTCCTCCATAGCTGTTTCTCTCCTCACTCGCCACGTTCATCCAGATACGCAGTTGGACTAACGATCAGGATTTGTAATGAATATGGCGCTGGAGGAAGGCCTGGTTCATTGATGAATCCGTCAGCAAAAGCTACCAGGTTCAGCAGTGTTCGTCCAGTATCGAGTGGTCGCTCCTTCCTGGGCAGACGTGATGTCCAGGTGCAGCGTGACCGTGGCCGTAAGTCAGTCCAGGTGCAACGAGGAAATCCGTCGAACAGTTGACGTGCTCCCAGATCAACACCCGTAGCAGATGAGCTACTTAGCAGTACTCCGTCCGAGCACTTGAGCTAAGACCGACCGGTCAAATCCTCAACCATCCACCCAAGAGTCTATGTTGAAGATTACAAGTAACGGTTTGCAGTGGAATTGCAGAAATGAAGATTACAAGAAGAGGGCTCAATCAGCGAGTCTCCAGTTAGGGTTGAGCTGGACAGCTCCACTTCTTGATCCTCTGAGCTGAAGCAGTCCGGAGGATTTAAAGGGGAAACGGTCGCTGAACCTGTGCTGAAGATGCAGGTGGTCCACTCACGTCTCACGTGAAGAACGAAGAATAGCTGCAGCACTTGTTCTTCAGGTCTGAGAAGACCATGTGGAAATCACCAGATCTCTTCGTGCAGCTGTACCCAGAAAAATTCGTTTGCTGGGAACGTGGGATTTCTCCTCCAAGTGACCCGTTGTTCCAACCACCAAAGCTTGAGGGATCGAGTAACCCCTTCCCAGACTTCCAATTCGCACCCAGCAGGCACATGGGTGCTTCAAACACCCATATGTCAGGTCGCAACACCCACGCCGTTCAGTTGGGATTGAAAGGCCAGATCTCCTTCTTGGAACACACCCAGCCAAATTGCTTTGGAAGGGTTATTGTACCAGTCAAATAGGATTTCTCCTCCAAAAATCACGCCAATCCAAGACCAACAGCCCCAGAAATTCCAGTAGCCCTTTGAAGCTCCAAAACTCGCAAGCAGCAGAAGATGTCTGACTTCAATCAGCCATAACTCCCAGCACAGATGGAATTTGTTAAAACCGTTTGGAGGGGTTGTAGATCAGCTCAAGGCATGCCTCCCCTCCAAAAATCAGCTCCAACCCACAATCACAGCTCAAGAGATCAAGAAAATTCCATACCGTGTTCCAGTTCGCGCCCAGCAGAGGAGGAGCGGCTTCAGAATGCCATAACTTCCTGCTCACTTCAGCTCAACTCGTCGTGGAGACACCGAATGGAAGAAGCAATCTTCCTCCTGACCAGACTCTTCCCAGAAAACCCAGAGAGGAGCTGGTGCAAACTCGTCAATGAGGGAGGCTGAGCTGAAATCCTTCGGTGATCTTATAGATCAGCTATCCATAGGTCATTCCTCAAGATTCCAGCTCCAGATCGTTACCGAACTGTCCGCTCTGAAGATCTCTCCCAACTGCAGTTCGCACAGAAGAACTGTCTGGAAATTCCAGTTCGCGACCAGCAAGCAGAGGAAAACTTCAACCGGCCAGATCTCCCAGCATGGATCGAAACAGTTGGAGCCCTTTGGAGGAGTTGTAGATCGGCAAGAGAGGAGCCACTCCTCCAAAAATCAGCCCCAAATACTCACCACAGGTGAAGAAATCCACAAACTCAGATTCGGACTCCAGAACCGCACCAGCAGGGAGGGCGGTTCTTCAAACAGCCATAACTTCCTGCTCAGATCGAATTAGTTGACGCCGTTCGGAGGGGTTGTAGATCGGTGGGAGAGGCACCTCCCCTCCGAAAATCAGCCCCAACGGACCACCGGAGCTCCGGCAACCTTCAATCTCCTTTTCCGGCCATTTCCACCACCCGATGAACAGTAACGCGAAGAGAGAGCATTTGTCCGTACAAGGGGTGCGAAAATTCCGAAAATGGCAAAATCATATTTCTTTCGCAGTTGTTCATTTTTTATAAATCCAAAAAATTCACCTTTACCCCCAATCACTTTTTTATTTGGATCCTCATAGTAGCAAAAAGCTAGAAAAAAGTGTAGAATGGTCTTCCTAGAAAATAATGTGAAATTCTTTAGGGAATTCGCTTTACAAAGCTTTTTTTATGGGATAATAGATCAGATCGAGAGGACACTTTCCTTGAAATTTCATCAACTTCCGCCAAGAGAATCTCTCAATATTAACAAATAATTCAACCAGAACAGCAGTCCGCATTAGTAGGTAATGCTTTGCCCAAAAAAACACTAAATTTTATAGGGGACACTTCTTGAAGAACTGTTCGGTAGGTTTTAAATCGTGCCAGAAGGACACTTTACTCCAAATTTCTACTACTTTTGTCACGGAGATTAAAAAGAATTGAATCATAATAACTTTTTGTACAAACAGGCAAAACCCTAACTAAAAAATATTATAAACTTCTCTTTGTGATATACAAAGTAAAACCGTGATGCGAGATTGTAGAATAAGCAAACATGATGTTTTCTTATGAATTTCAATGTTTTTCGCTGCTAGAATCTTATAGTCTCATTAGAAAACCGGACCAGTGCAACAGTTCGCATCAGTATGAAACACCATACCCATAAAACACAACAAAATTCCCTAGAGGACTTTCCTTGAAGAACCATTCAATAGGTTTGTACATTATGTCGAGTTGATATTTTATTCTAAATTTCATCATTTTCCCCTTTCAGCTCCCCATACATGCGATCAGCAAGAAAACTGGATCCAATTGACTATAACATATTGTGTATATCGAATTAGATGGTGCTGTTCGAAGGTGTTGTAGATCAGGTAGAGACTTATTCCTCCTTAAAAAATCAGCTCCAACCAACCATTATAACTCTAGAAATCAGCTCCCCCAACTGCAGATTTCAAAATCGCGGACAGCGGGAAGAGGCCAGATTCAAAAAGCCATAACGTTTTCTACACAACGAATTTGGGAACGCCGTTCGGAGGGGTTGTAGATCGGGTGAAGAGGTACTTCCCCTCCGAAAATCAGCTCCAAATACCATCCACACATCAAGAAATCCAAAAAATCAAATTCGGACTCCAGAACCGCACCAGCAGGAAGGGCGGATCTTCAAACAGCCATAACTTTCTGCTCAAATCGAATTTGTTGACGCCGTTCAGAGGGGTTGTAGATCGGTGGGAGAGGCACCTCCCCTCCGAAAATCAGCTCCACCGGAGCTCCGGCAATCTTCAATCTCCTTTTCCGGCCACTTTTTCCACCCGATGAACAGTAACGGGAGAAGAGAGCATTATGTCCGTACAAGTGAGCGAAAATCGCCGAAAATGGCAAAATCATATTCTTTCGCAGTTGTTTTTTTTTTTGGTAAGGTAAGTAATTATATTGATCTTTGTAGCCAAACTTTACAAGAAGAGGAGGAACCTGGTACCACAAAAACATACACTATAAAGACATAGTGGATGGGTACCATGGGCCTCAGTATGATCCACTTAGTACAAACTAAGTACCATAAACTAGATACATAACAAAATGAAACTTAAGAAAATATATCAACATCCAACTCCCACTTACTTTGCACGGTTCTATTCAAGGCAGTATCCACCACATGTGTGAAAGTCTTCACCTTATCCTTGACCATCTTCTTTAACTTTATCTTCATAGCAGGAACGAACATATCATGTTGTCGAAACAGTATATTGTTCCGAGTTTTCCAGATGATGTGACAGAGAGCCCCAAAGGCGAACCTCGCTAAGTTTTGGTGAAATGATCCACCAAGAATATTGTTTTCAAACCAGATCAGCGTATTCGCCCAAGTGCCGGGCGTCCAATTAATTTGACAATTTTCTGCCCAGTACTTAGCCACCGGAGAAATGATAGAGCAATTGAAGAAAAGATGATCTATTGAGTCAGGCTCAGACTTACAAAATACACATGTCACAGAATTGGCGATCCTTCGTTGGGCAATAAGGATAGATTGCACAGGCAGTCTATCTCTAGTAATCAACCAAAGATGAAATTGATGCCGAGGCAACATCATGTTGTTCCAAACCACTCGATACCATTGTACTATTTGTCTTCTTGCACGCAAATGTTCCCAGGCTGAAGCAACTGAAAAGGTTCCTGGATTAGGCCCTGACCATTTAAAAGTATCCGGTAACTCAGTTAATGTTGGAAGAGGGTCACCCCACTCAATCAGAGTATCCATCAACATGTTTTGGGGAGTTAAGAACAGGTCAGCAAGAGTCGCTTCCCTTGGCAGCCCTGATCTATATATCATTCTGTCCGTAAAGAATAAATTCAACGGGCCCTTTGGGTGCCAATTGTTGAACCATAACGATATAGCCACCCCGTTACCCACTTGCCATTTGAAAAGTAGTCGAAATTCTTTAGAAAATTGGAGTGAATCCAAATGCACCATAAGGATTCCTTGTCAACAAAGAGGGACCAAACATGTTTCAGCATCGCCGCCCTATTATTATCCCTCAAACGTCGAATGCCCAGGCCACCTTCTTCTTTGGGTACACATAAGTCACCCCACGCTACTTTAGGCCCTCTAGGAAGTAAACCTGGTCCTTTCCACAAAAATCTCCGCAATACTCTTTCTATTTTCTCAAGCACCGAGATTGGGAGAATGAATACACTCGACTAGTAAGTTTGGATTGAGTGGAGGACTCTTATAAGTTGGAGACGACCAGCAAATGATAGGAATCGCCGAGTCCAGGATTGCGCTCTTTTGGTGATGGTGTTCACCAAAGTGACACAATCCGCTTTGCTCAGTCTTGCTTCCACCACGGGCACCCCAAAATATTTAAAAGGCAGCGAACCACACCTGAATCCTAACTCGGCAACAATGGCGTCAAAATTCAGAGAATAGGATCTCGATAAGAAAATATCACTCTTTTGTTCATTTGGGATCAACCCAGACCATTCCGAGAAGCGGTCAATCGCTTCTTTCAATATGGAGACCGATTGTATGTCAGCTTGACAAAACAACCATCGTCCGCAAAGAACAAGTGATTTAGTCTCATATTTTTGCACCTCCAGTAGTACTTGAACTCAGGAACGTTACTTAGGTGAAAAATGATACTCGAAAATACTTCCATCACTAAGGTAAATAAGTAGGGGGATATAGGATCACCTTGTCTTAGTCCTCTTGAGTTGGTAAAGAAGCCTTTTAGCTCTCCATTTATGGAAACAGAAGATCGAGGAGTCCGCACACATTCCATAATCAAATGACAAAAGAATTCCGGGAAACCGAAGGCTTGCATGGTAGCATAAAGGAAATTCCAGTCCACCGTATCATATGCTTTACGGAAATCCACTTTAACTGCACATTTAGGAGAATAAGTTTCATGGTGGAACCCGCAGAAAAGCTCCTGGGCAAGTAGGATATTATCACTAATCTTCCTCCCTTGTACGAATGCTGTCTGTGATGGACATATAATAGAAGGCAGCACGACCTTAATCCGGTTGGCCAACATTTTTGTAATGCATTTGTAGATTGTATTGCAACAAGAGATGGGCCTGAAATCCTCTGTAGCAGTAGCATTAGGAGTCTTAGGCACCAAAGCAATAATAGTATGATTAAGCTGTTTCAATAGGTGACCAGACTGCAAGAAATCCAGTACTGCTTCTATGACCGAGCTACCAATAATGTGCCACGACTTTTTGAAAAAATTGACGTTGAATCCATCCGGACCTGGAGCCTTATTAGTAGCTAAAGAAAACAACGTTCTCTTCACATCGTTTGCAGTAAAAGGGGCATATATATTACTAACCTGATCATTGGTTAGTTTGCGGCGCAACAGATTGGAAATCATCGTCGAATCCGGACAAGGGCCCTCCTTAGTCGAATTAAATAGCCTTTCATAATACTTTATGAAGGCCTGGCTAATCTCTTCCTGAGTTGATACAACTCTTCCATCATCCTCCAAAACCGAAGTAATTCTATTACCCAATTGTTTTTGTTTGATCGAGTAATGGAAAAACTTCGTGTTCGAATCGCCTTCTAACCACCTCACTCTGGACTTCTGTTTGTAGAATAATTCCTCTTGCCTTCGCAAGGTAGCAAAGGATTCAGAGACCACTTTTTCTTCTTGAGCCAACGATACATTATAAGGGTCTTCAAATAAGGCATCCTGCACCTGACGCAAACTGTTTCTTGCATCTGCTGTTCTCCTGGATATGTCCGAGTAGCATTCCTGATTCAATGCCTTTAACCTTGCTTTAAGAAGCTTCAGTTTACTACACAATTTGAACATTGGGGAACCAGTGCATGGGACCATCCAAACCTGCTCGACGATACTGAAGAACATCGGATCCTCCATCCAAAAATTGAAAAATTTGAACGGTCTCTTGACTGTGATGGGGGGCAAAATACGGACCACCGAGGGCGAGTGGTTGGATATTCCAGGCGCTAAGAAGTTTACATCCGAGAAGGAGAATTCTGACATCCATCTCGCATTGACAACCACTCGGTCAATTTTCCTTTGTACCCGTTTATCCCCTTCAGATGTTGCCCATGTATACTTATATCCAGTATACCTCAGGTCATCCAAGCCTGCATCAACTAAACAGTCATTCAGATTATCAAAGGAGCGAAGCCAGTTTGGAGTACCACCAAGACGTTCCGAAGGGTATCTGATCGCATTGAAGTCGCCTCCAACAACCCAAGGCAAATTACTATAGTGATTACTCAGGCATTCCAATTCAGACCATAGCAATCTCCTTACTGTAAAGGTATGTCCAGCATAGATAACCGATAATGCAAATTTAACATGAGAGTTGTTGATGAAGACCATTCCATGAATGGCTTGAATAGACATAGAAGATAGCTCAAATCTGATCTTCGATGTATCCCAACCAATCCATATACGGCCTAGTTCCGAATAATCATAATTTGCAAACCATTTCCAACTAGGAATAAGGGTAGAAGAGATATCCAAAAACGCTTCCTTTGAAGCTTTAGTCTCCAAAATTCCAATACAACTCAATTGATGAGTTCTAGCTAGGTATCGTACCTCCGCTTGTCTGAGGGGGTCTATGAGACCCCTTATATTCCAAAAGGCTATAAACATATATACAAGTCAGGACCGAGGAGATTACCTCTTTCTACCTTGTCGACCTCTTTTCTTGACAGTCGACTTCCTCTTTGAAGATTGCGGGGGAGATTGCACACTCTCCTCCTGAGAACAAGCTCCATCACCACCTCCCTTATCTTCTCCCAGAGGGGTCGAGGATCCCATCCTAGGTGAGTCCGGAACCGTCACCTGACACCGTTGGTATTCGTTCACATGAGGAGACTCAGCTGAGGATTCTTCATCCGAGCTAGTAGGTATAATTTCTTGCCCTTCTTGTCGTATAGAGTCAGAAGAGTCAGAAATTGGATCAGAGGTTGCTTTCTCCGTGAGAGGCGAGGCCTCATTGTTGGGAGAGGGGTCACAGCCTAGCACTGGGCTCATCCCTTCCTGAGGTGTTAGAACTATGTTCCCCATTACATTCTGCTTCCTTCTTGACTGAACCACTTTCCATTCCTGATTATGTACCTGAGGTTTCTTTATTATTGCAGGAGTGGATTCAATCTCCACCATTCGGTCTGTTTCAACATCCTGCTTGCTAGTCTGCACACTCTTACCTTGATCATCACCTATCTCCTTGACTGTATCAGGACAACGGTGCCCAAAGGAGCCACACATTGAACATTCTTTCGCAGTTGTTCGTTTTTTATAAATCCAAAAAATTTCACCTTTACCCCCAATCACTTTTTTATTTAGATCCTCATAGTAGCAAAAAGCTAGAAAAAAGTGCAGAATGGTTTTCCTAGAAATTAATGTGAAATTCTTTAGGGAATTCGCTTTATAAAGCTTTTTTATGGGATAATAGATCTAATCGAGAGGACACTTTCCTTGAAATTTCATCAACTTCCGCTAAGATAATCTCCCAATATTAACAAATAATTCAACCAGAACAGCAGTCCGCATCAGTAGGTAATGATTTGCCCAAAAAAACACTAAATTTTATAGGGGACACTTCTTGAAGAACTGTTCGGTAGGTTTTTAAATCGTGCCAAAATGATATTTTACTCCAAATTTCTACTACTTTTGTCGCGGAGATTAAAAAGAATTGAATCATAATAACTTTTCGTACCAACAGGCAAAACCCTAACTAAAAAATATTATAAACTTCTCAATGTGATATACAAGGTAAAATCGTGATGCGAGATTGTAGAATAAGTAAACATGATGTTTTCTTATGAATTTCAATATTTTTCGCTGCTAGAATCTTCTAGTATCATTAGAAAATCGGACCAGTGCAACAGTTCGCATCAGTATATAACACTATACCCATAAAACACAACAAAATTCCCTAGAGGATTTTCCTTGAAGAACCATTCAGTAGGTTTGTACATTGTGTTGAGATGATATTTTATTCCAAATTTCATCATTTTCCCCTTTCAGCTCCCCATACATTCGATCAGCAGGAAAGCTGGATCCAATTGACTATAACATTTTGTGTATATTGAATTAGATGGTGCTGTTCGGAGTTGTTGTAGATTAGGCTGGGAGGAATCAATCCTAAAAAAATAGTCTCAACTGATTACCAGTGCTCTAACAATCGAACAATCCCCTTTCGGTTCTCCAGTTTGCAACTAGAAGGGACGTGTTGGATTCAAACAGTCATAACTTCCTATGTAGATCGAATCAGACAACGTCATTCGGAGGGATGATAGATCGGAGAGAGAGGAATCTTCCCTCCAAAAATCATGCCATCCAATCGCCGGAGCTCCGGCAACCACCATTTTCCTCTATCGGTCGTATTCTGTCCACCGTGAACAGTATCGCAAACTAGACAGTGGTTTCCAACTTAACGGTATAGTACTTAGCTTATAAGTGTGGTTAGCATCTTTTACACATTTATATGAAGTAATGAATTCATGAAACTATTGTTCTTTAGGCCGAGACAATTGACATCCAATCCGTGACTTACTTCGCTCCCGACCCACCCCTTGACGAGATGGGTTGGGTAACTCTAGAAAGCGGGGGAAAGTCAGCATTTGGATCTTTGCTTGGTCGAGATTTCCGCCTATCACTTGGTCTCCTAGCACGACCGTCCACCATGTTCCGACCTTCAAAAGCTACCCACCTAGTTCGTGACCTACCCCTTGCCCCTCCTTAAGCCGTGTTTCTTGGCTCTTTGGTACCGTGAATCACAATATCTTGTTCAGCCATCTTATCCAGCACTCCGTGGGTAGGGTCATTCCCTTTCTCCATTGCAACATACTACTCCAAGCAACCAGCAGTAGTCCCAGTCAATTAAGAGACCAGATAATTCACCTAGACCAGAATGTAGGAAGTCTGGCTAATGTATGAATGTACCGCGGAAAGAAGGTCCGATACAGCGAAGGACTTGTACTCACAGCAAGTCCAGGTTCAGCCTCAGAACTCGTCCACAGGGGTGGTCTAGATTCCGCAGGCCAGATTCAGTTTTAGTTTTAGTTTCCAGTTCCCATCGGCGTAACTTTGCCTCACTCCCGATCCAAATTCAGTATGAATGTTCCCGCAAAGCAGTCTAGATGCAAATTCCGCAAAACAGTCGACCAGTAGCTGAGGCTTCCACCGTCCAGCCACCCAAGCTGGGCAGGTCCGCCAACTACGATATTCCCCGAGCACTGTGGTTTCTTCAAGCTTCGGCTCCCCTTTAAACTGTAGAAGGGTAGCACACAGCTGACAGCAGCACTAAGCTTCCTTAGTCAATTCAGCAAACACCTCGACTGTAGCAAGACCTTCTCGTTTCACCTTTACCCCTGAGTTATGCCCTTCTCTGCATGAAATAGCTGAGCTTAGACGACCCAATAGGTGCTCAGTTCCAGCTCTCCTACAATAGCCCAGGAGATTCAGCACGTAATGCAATCCAGAGCTGACTATCCCTAAGACTCCAGCTACCCACAGGTTGAAGAAACCCTAACGGAGCACCAGCTGTTCTTCTTTAGCACAACCCCAGGGTCGAGCTAGTTGGATGTACGTCCTCTGAGCCCTTGAACTGAGGGCCTTCGGTGGTCTTGAAGATCAGCTATCTAGGAAGCTATTGTGAAGATCCCAAGCCTCGATTTAAGGCAGAACTCGAGATTGAAGAACGAAACCTACCCAGATTCAGAACGCCTCCCTATACGGCAACGTTCGCAAGAGATGCAACTTCTTTCAATTGTTGGCACTCCACTCAAATTTGTCCCAGAAGAAGGTAGGTAAGGAGAAAAAAGATCTACTCTCCAAGACCCATGTCAATCCTTCCACCCAAGATGAAGAAATCGTTGAGCCCCTTTGATCAGCTCAGTTCGTGACCAGCAGCGAGCACATAATTCAATCGACCATATCTTCCACCTCAGATGGAGTTTGTTGAAACCGTTTGGAGGAGTTATAGATCAAGTGAAGACATACCTCTCCATCAAAAATCAGCTTCAACCATCAACCACAGCTCAAGAAATCAGCTCGCCCCTCTCCAGACTAAAAATCGCGACCAGCAGGGAGGAGCCAGATTCAAATAGCCATAACTTTTTCTACAAAACGAATTTAGAGACGCCGTTTGAAGGGTTTGTAGATCGGGTTGAGGTGCACATTCCCTCCGAAAATCAGCCCCAAAGGATCATCGGAGCTCCCGCAATCTGAAAAACCCCAATCCGGCCATCTGCTACCCTTGTGTGAAAAGTACCCGCGCGGAGAGGATTTTGTCCGTACAAGGGCGCGCGAGAGGCCAAAATGATAAAATCCTTGCTTTCTTTTGCAGTTGTTCGTTTTTTTATAAATCCAAGAATTTCACCTTTACCCCCAATCACTTTTTTATTTTGAACCTCATAGTAACGAAAAAGCTAGAAAAAAGTGTAGAATGGTCTTCCTAGAAAATGATGTGAAATTCTTTAGGGAATTCGCTTTGCAAAGCTTTTTTTTGTGGGATAATAGATCTGATCGAGAGGAAACTTTCCTTGAAATTTCATCAACTTCCGCCAAGAGAATCTCCCAATATTAACAAATAATTCAACCAGAACAGCAGTCCGCATCAGTAGGTAATGCTTTGCCCAAAAAAACACTAAATTCTATACGGGACGCGTCTTGAAGAACTGTTCGGTAGGTTTTTAAATCGTGCCAGAAGGATACTTTACTCCAAATTTCTACTACTTTTGTCGCGGAGATTAAAAAGAATTGAATCATAATAACTTTTCGTACAAACAGGCAAAACCCTAACTAAAAAATATTATAAACTTCTCTTTGTGATATACAAAATAAAACCGCGATGCGAGATTGTAGAATAAGTAAACATGATATTTTCTTATGAATTTCAATATTTTTCGCTGCTAGAATCTTCTAGTATCATTAGAAAACCGGACTAGTGCAACAGTTCGCATCAGTATGAAACACCATACCCATAAAACACAACAAAATTCCCTAGAGGACTTTCCTTGAAGAACCATTCAGTAGGTTTGTACATTGTGTCGAGTTGATATTTTATTCTAAATTTCATCATTTTCCCCTTTTAGCTCCCCATACATGCGATCAGCAAGAAAGCTGGATCCAATTGACTATAATATATTGTGTATATCGAATTAGATGGTGTTGTTCCAAATTGTTGTAAATCAGGTAGAGACTTACTCCTCCTCCAAAAATCAGCTCCAACCAACCATTATAACTCCAAAAATCAGCTCCCTCAACTGCAGATTTCAAAATCGCGGACAGCAGGAAGAGGCTAGATCGGGTGAAGAGGTACTTCCCCTCCGAAAATCACAGATTTCAAAACGTATTTGGGGACGGCGTTTGGAGGGGTTGTAGATCGGGTGAAGAGGTACTTCCCCTCCGAAAATCACTTCCCCTCCGAAAATCAGCTCCAAATACCATCCACACATCAAGAAATCCAGAATATCAAATTCGGACTCTAGAACCGCACTAGCAGTAAGGGCGGATCTTCAAACAGCCATAACTTTTTGCTCAAATCGAATTTGTTGACGCCGTTCGGAGGGGTTGTAGATCAGTGGGAGAGGCACCTCCCCTCCGAAAATCAGCTCCAACGGACCACCGGAGCTCAGACAATCTTCAATCTCATTTTCGGGCCACTTTTTCCACCCGATGAACAGTAATGCGAGAAGAGAGCATTATGTCCGTACAAGTGAGCGAAAATGACCGAAAATGACAAAATCATATTCTTTCGCAGTTGTTTTTTTTTTTTTGGTAAAAGTAAGTATTATATAGATTTTACCATGCAAAGCTGTACAAGGCGTATGTCTTGGTACCACAAAACTCACACTCAACACTACAATAGATGTGTGAGTGCAAGGGTACCAAGGAAGCAAGAGTACATCCAAAGGAGGACGCCTAAATACATCATCTAATCGATGGAAGGCCTAAACAGTGGCCAACAAAGCCAAATGGCTAAACTACATAAAGCTCTAACTACTGAAAACTAAATAAATCAGCTATCACAAAAAATAGAGGGGTCAATCTGCCACCTCACCTGGACCCGCCTATTGCGGGGAGTGTCCATAACAGGCTGGAACAATCTGGCTCTGTCTCTGACCATCATGATAAGCTTCGTCTTCATAGCTGGAACGAAGACTCGGCAATTACGGAATAAGGCGTCATTCCATGTTTTCCATATGATATGGCATAGGGCTCCCAGGGAGAATCTGGTAATACTCTGATGGAAGTGATTGCCAGATATGTGTCCGATAGCCCACTCGAGCGTCTCCTGCCACGATCCCTGTCTCCAAGAAATCTGACAATTCTGGGCCCAGAATGATGCAAGCCCAGCGGTAACCCGACATCCGAAGAAAAGATGGTCTATGGAATCCGGCCTAGCATGGCAGAAAGCACACGAACCCTCCTCTATCCTACCAGAAGATAACAGGAATACCTGGGTGGGTAGCCTGTTCCTCGTCATGATCCACAGGTGGAACTGATGTCGCGGAATGATCGCCTTGTTCCATATGAAAGAAGACCATGGAACTCTTGGACCCCTCGGACGGACAACACTCCATGCGGATGTCACGGAGAAAGTACCGGAAGAGTCCCCCAACCACCGAAAGCAATCACATCGGTCAGCCAAAATAGGAAGCGGTCCCAACTCCTGTAAGATAGTAGGATCCCGTCCTCGAGCCACAAAAAGATCGGCCAGCGTGGCCTTCCTGGATAGACCGGTGCGATAGATGTCCCGGTCGGTATATAATATGTATAGCGGACCACTGTCATGCCAGTGATCAAACCATAAAGAGATGGTCCTCCCATCCCCCACTCCCCAACGGAACATATGCCTGAACTCCTGCCCAAGCTCAATAATCCTCTTCCAGGCCCAGGAACAAAAAGTCGGTGGCTTAGCCACCCAAAAACTGTGTCTACCAAGGAAGACCGAGTGGATCCACCTACACCACAACGACTCCCTATCTACAAAAAGGGTCCATATATGCTTAAGCATAGCCGCCCTATTACTCTCCCTAAGGCGCCTAATACCTAAGCCCCCCTCCTCCTTGGGTAAACAGACGTCCACCCATGCTACCTTGGCTCCCCCCGGTCCCAGCTCAGGGCCTTTCCATAGGAACTGCCTAAGTACCCGCTCAATCCACTCTATAACTGAACATGGTAACATGAAGACTCTAGACCAGTACACCTGAATAGCATGGAGGACTGACCTGACAAGCTGTAGACGTCCCGCGAAGGATAGGAATCTCTGAGTCCACGCCCGCGCCCGCCTGGTGATCCTGTTGACCAGGGAGACACAGTCTGCCATCCCCAGTCTACCGGATATCACTGGAACCCCCAGGTAACGGAACGGAAGGGCGCCCATCCTGAACCCGAGTAAGTCCACTATAGCCTCTCGAAGATCCGCCGACCCGCCAAAGATATAGACCTCACTCTTCTCCAAGTTCGGCTCCAATCCCGACCACTGGGAGAACATGGTGAAGGCCGTCTTCATGAGTCCCACCGAAGCCACGTCCGCTCCACTGAATAGTAGTACGTCGTCGGCGAAGAATAGATGGGTCAGCCCAGTCGACCTGCACCTCCAATAGAACTGATACCCTGGTAACGCCGCCTGCCTCGCAATGATACCTGAGAAGACCTCCATGACCAGAGTGAAGAGATAAGGGGAGATGGGATCTCCCTGCCTGAGGCCCCTCGAGCTAGAGAAGAAACCCTTAAGTTCCCCATTAATAGAGATGGAGAACTTAGGGGTTCTAACACATGTCATAATCAACGCTACCAGATACTCCGGAAACCCAAAAGCAAGTAAGGTGGACTCCAAGAAACCCCAGTCAACCGTGTCATAGGCCTTCCTAAAATCCACCTTCATAGCACACTTCGGGGAGTACGGGTCATGATGGAAGTCACAAAATAACTCCTGGGCTAACATAATATTATCGCTAATCCGCCGGCCTTTGACAAAGGCATTCTGAGATGGACTGATGATGGAAGGCAACACCGATGCCACTCGATTGGCTAGCAACTTAGTAATGCACTTGTAAATGGTATTACAACATGCAATGGGCCTATAGTCGCTAACCGACGATGCATTAGGAACCTTGGGAACTAGAGCTATGATATTGGTATTAATCTGCCTCAACAAGCATCCAGAACTCAAGAAATCCATAATAGCAGCCGTAACCAGTGGCCCCACTATATCCCAAGACTGCCTAAAGAACTCCACCGTAAACCCATCCGGCCCCTGGGCTTTCTCCGAGGCAAGTGAAAATAAGGTAGTATGTATCTCTAGCTCAGTAAAAGGACATGATAGGCTACTAACCTGGCTATCCTCCAGTGTGCGAGAGAGGACCGCCCTGATATCCTGGGGAGAAGGTCGATCCCGCGGTCCCATAGAAGAGAAGAGGCGCCCGTAATATGAGACGAAGACATCTCCAATCCGGTCCGGCTCTGCCACCCGATCTCCCTGGTCATCCACTACCGAGATGATCCTATTGGCGAGCTGCCTATTCTTCACCGTCTGGTGGAAGAATTTAGTGTTCTGATCTCCCTCCTTTAACCACCGGACGCGAGACTTCTGGCGATAGAAAGCCTCCTCCTGTAGTCTAAGTGTGGAGAACTCGACCGTGGCCTCCCTCTCCTCTTGGGCAAGGGTCATGCTGAATGGGTCCTCCTGAAGGGCTAACTGAACCATACTAAGCCGCTCCCGAGCCGCCCTGGTACGGTTCGAGATGTCTGAGTAGGAGTCCCGATTGAATTCCTTCAACCGAGCCTTCAGTAACTTCAGCTTCGTGCAAAGCTGAAACATAGGTGAGCCTCTAACTGGATTGGCCCAGACTTGGGCAACCATGTCCATAAAACGCGGGTCGGTCATCCAGAAGTCAAAGAACTTGAACGGCCGACGAACATGTACCTCAGGCAACACCCTGATAATCATAGGAGAGTGATCAGAAATACCTGGCGGGAGGAAGTTAGCTTCAGAGAATGAATAAACCGAGCTCCACTGCTGGTTGACCACCACCCTGTCTATCTTCCTCTGATTCCTGGCCGAGCCCTCCGAAGTAGACCATGTGTATCGGCACCCAACACACCTCAGATCCTCCAACTCAGCCTCGGACAGGTACTGATGCAGGTCATTCTCCGATCCTATCCATGTGGAGGCTCCACCAAGCCTATCCGATGGGTATCGGACCGCATTGAAATCCTCGGCCACCAACCACGGGATCTTAGTATAATCTCTACCCAATCGGACCAAATCCTGATAAAGCTCCCGCCTCGCAGTAAACGTGTGCTCGCCATAGATAATAGATAAAGCACACGAAGATCCAGAGGACAACCATCTAAGTTGGCCATGAATGGCCTGAGATGAACTCTCCACTAAACAGAAATCTACCAACAAGGGATTCCAGCCAAACCATATCCTCCCCTGATCAGAGTAGCTATAATTGGCCAACCATGACCATCCAGGAACAATATGAGCATGAATCCCAACAAATAGAGGCTCAGTCGCCTTCGTCTCTATGATACCCAGACAGCACAGATTATTACTCCTAATGAGATGTCTAACCTCCGCCTGTCGTAAAGAACCTACCACACCCCTAATATTCCAAGCTCCTATGGACATATATACAAGAGAAGTGTGAAGGCCTACCTGGTCTTGGTCTGAAGTCCAGACCTCGTGGAAACACCAGTGGGGATGACCGATGGCCGGTGTAGTGGTGCCTGCTGGGCCATATCAGCCTCCTGATCACTCCTGTCCTCGTCAGAAGAGCCAGTACATGAATCCACCGGGGAGGAGATCTCACCCGTCTTCAAAACCGGTTGCTTCTTCCCCTTCTTACTCCTCTTCTTCTTCCCTCTTTTTCCTTTCTTCTTTTTGGTTTGCACTGTCTCCCACCCACCGTCATGTTCTACTCCAACCTCCTCATCCAACTCGTCAAAGAAAAAGGAGGGGGCTTTATTGATTTTTGCTGGTTTAGGAGCTGTTGGGTGCTGAACCGCCGGAAGACCAGCGACTACCGGCTGCGGATTGGACAAAAGGGCTTCAAACTCCAAGGAACCGGGCTGATAATGGTCCGAACCGGTCTTCACCAGCACAGAACCGGCTGTTTGTTCTGAACCAGGCTGGACCTCTGAACCGGTCTGGACATTGAACGAATCGGTTTTGTCTAGTTGTTGGTTGACTTCTGAACCGGCCATCTCTTCAGGTGAACCGGCTGACTCCTGCCTGTCTGATTCGGGCTGAGTTGACAGCCCAAGGTCAGCTTAGACCAGGCTGGACAGCCGGTCTGCATCACGTAAATGGGAGCCCGTCTGCAGTGGGCTGAACCGGGAGTGACTCGCCGACGCTCCTCTGCTCCTGGATCACAGCTGGGCCGCTTACATGGACCGGACGTGCCTTGTGGCGTGGTTGTCGGTCTGTCTCCAGAAGCTCCCCATCCGTCCAAGCGCTGGAAGACTGGGCCAGCGGGGTTTCTCGCTGCTTAACACAGGCGGGCTGAACGGGTTGGGGGTCCTGGTCACTGTGGATTTGCGCTTCCTTCCTGCCTGCAGGACTGAGGTCGGTCCAGACCACATTCGGCCCCTTCTCTGCACGTTCAACTCTTGCGGGCGGGTCCAGACTTTTAGCGCGCAGGCCCTTTCTAATAGGCTGTCCGTGGTTCATATCAGGCTTTTCCCTTGGATGGGCCACTCGGAAACCATCCTGGATTAATCTGAACTGGGCTTGCTGAGCAGACTTGGACTGGGAGTGTCGTTCCTCCTGTTGGGCTGCAGGTTCCAGCTGGCTCCTTGCTTCCTGCGCATGGTCCATACGAACAACTCCTTTCTGTTTCGCAGACAGCCCCTCTTCTGAACGCAGAGACTCACCGTTGTTAACCAAGGCATTTTCCTTTGTTGGACATTTATGTCCAAAGACAGCGCACTTCTTGCAGATCAAAGGTTTCCATTCGTATTCAACTTCCACCATAATAGTTTCTCCATCGAATACAATGGGAAAGGCTGTCTTCAGATCTCTCTTAGCACTAACTTCCACACATACCCGAGCAAAAGAGATCAACTTCATATTCTCCGTTTGCCTATCGACGTAAAGGGGTTTCCCCACCTTACTCGCTATCTTCCCGAAGCTTAAAAGTGACCACAAGGAGTATGGGATATTCCTCAACCTTATCCACACGGGAATGGAATCAATTTGGCCTTTCTTGAGCTTCATTAACGGTTGCCATTGCTTTAGTATCATTGGCACCTTAGATAACATAATGTGGCCCCTCTCCAATATGCTTCTTCTAAAGTCTTCCTCCGGAATATGAAGAAAGAAGAAACCATCATCGTTGGCCATAACTTCAAGCAACTTAGTCCCCCAGGTTTTCCTTAAAATAGACTCCGTTAATTTAAACGGTAATTTCTTGCCAACAAAGTGACCAACCAAGCAAGAGGAGAGCATCGGGTTAGCTGCCTCCATCATCTCCTCTGTCACTGTCAAAGCGTCTTCTTCCGCGTACACCTCTGGAAAGAAGCTCAACGAATAGCCCTTAGTAGATGGTCGGGCAACATTTGCCCATGTTCTGACCGGTTGTTTCCCAGCATTACCTCGTGGGCCTTGCAGTGCGATCCCACTCGTCTTAGCTCCTTCAATTGGTCTGCTGGGAAGAGGGGGGAAGCCTGATTGCAGATTTAGTTCAGCTTTGCTCCGGCTTTTCGACCGAGCCTTCCGTCCAGCACCTTGGGACCCCTGGGAGGGTCGTCTTTCTTTTACAAGGCTAGGACCCACTTCTGATTCCCGCCCCGTTTTCCTTGTAATGGAGCGTCCCCTCCCCTTGTTGAGTATCCCTTGTTGTGACGTTGAACCTTTTCCATCCATCGGAGTATGTCGCTGTTGGGCCGTCAATTCTACGGCCATCTCAAGCTGCGGCCTCTTGTCGCTATCCATTGTTGGCCACACATCACACTTCCCAGCGCTCTCAAGCGGTCATCAACTACCACTAACACTTCCCGCAGTGTATAATCACTCAAATAAACAAGTTGTGAAGGCTGACCTGGATAGTAGAAGTCGTATGTGGCGAAGAAGCAAGCTGGGTACTTCACGGGGGTGCTAAGCTTCACTGGAATTCGGGTGTGATCCAGTAGGAGCTTACGGACCAGATACGGCTTCCCCTACAACACTCTACTGGAAGGGTGAATTTGGTGCAGTAGGTTGTCTCGATACCACTAAGGATATGCCTACGCAGGTGGTCCAGATTCACTCAGTTCCAGTTGGGTAGTTCCTTCCCCCAGTATGTCCAGGTTCGCTGTGAATAAGCCCGTGAATAGGTGCAGGTGCACCAGACAATCCTTCGAACAGTTAGCGTGCACCCAAGCTGTCTAGTACGTTGCAGCAGAACTGGACGAGAAGACAAGCCAGATTGTGCTCCACAAATACCCAGTAGAAATCCCCTTGTGGGAATATTGTATAGGCAACGAAAGGACTCTCCTCCAAGAATCAATGCGTTCGACCAACCACAATACAGCTCGAGTAATCAAAGGAAAGCCTTTCGGACCCAAGCTGCGGTTTATAGCAGTCCCAGTAGTTGAGCTGCTTAGATCTACACCGATTGACCTCTGGAGCTAAAACTATCCAAAGACCATATACAGCATCCCTCAAAGAGTGTATATTGAAGATTAGGAATATTGCTTTGCAGTATAGATGAAGAAAACGAAGATAGATCTAACCCAGGTTGCAGGAGCCAGCAGTGACGTCCAGTGAGGATGGATGCCGTCGATTCTCTCAACCAAGGTTGACCCAGCCAAGGTCGTTCGCACAGATTAAAACCAGGGAGGGAAAGTGTCGCCCTCCAAAAATCACACCATTCCAGTGGGCAGAAGACAAAACCCAGCAACACCCTTTCGAAGCTGCAACTCCTCGACCAGCACACGAGTCAGGTGTTCAATCAACCATAATTTCCAATCCAGCTGGAGTTTGGCAAGACCTTTCGAAGGTGTTTTAGATCAGGTAGAGAAGTACTCCTCCTCCAAAAACCAGTTCCAACCACCCACTACATCACAAGAAACCGCCAGCCTTCTTCAGATCTGCAGATTCGCGGACAGCAGAAGGAGGCCAGATTCAAAAAGCCATAACTTTTTCCCTGGAACGAATTTGGGGACGCCGTTCGGAGGGGTTGTAGATCGGGTCAAGAGCTACTTCTCATCCGAAAAACAGCTTCAAATACCAACCACAAGTCGAGAAATCCAGAAAATCCAATTCGGAACCCAGAACCGCACCAGCAGGGAGGGCAGATCTTCAAACAGCCATAACTTTTAGCTCAGATCAAGTTTGTTGACGCCGTTCGGAGGGGTTGTAGATCGGTGGGAGAGGCACCTCCCCTCCGAAAATCAGCCCCAACGGACCACCGGAGCTCCGGCAATCTTCAATATCCTTTTCCGGCCATTTCCTCCACCCGATGAACAGTAATGCGAGGAGAGAGCATTTGTCCGTACAAGGGGTGCGAAAATTCCGAAAATGGCAAAATCTTTTATTTCGCAGTTGTTTTTTTTTGGTAAAAGTAAGTATTTTATAGATTTTACAAGGCAAAGCTGTACAACGATTCCCTATCTACAAAAAGGGTCCATATGTGCTTAAGCATAGCCGCCCTATTACTCTCCCTAAGGCGCCTAATACCTAAGCCCCCCTCCTCCTTGGGTAAACAGACGTCCACCCATGCTACCTTGGCTCCCCCCGGTCCAAGCTCAGGGCCTTTCCATAGGAACTGCCTAAGTACCCGCTCAATCAACTCTATAACTTCCTTTCCCTATTGCGGGGAGTGTCAATAACAGGCTGGAACAATCTGGCTCTGTCTCTGACCATCATGAGAAGCTTCGTCTTCATAGCTGGAATGAAGACTCGGCAGTTACGGAATAAGGCGTCATTCCGTGTCTTCCATATGATATGGCATAGGGCTCCCAGGGAAAATCTGGCAATACTCTGATGGAAGTGATTGCCAGATATATGTCCGATAGCCCACCCGAGCGTCTCCTGCCACGATCCCTGTCTCCAAGAAATCTGACAATTCTGGGCCCAGAATGAAGCAAGCCCAGCGGTAACCCGGCATCCGAAGAAGAGATGGTCTATGGAGTCCGGCCTAGCATGGCAGAAAACACACGAACCCTCCTCTATCCTACCAGAAGATAACAGGAATACCTGAGTGGGTAGCCTGTTCCTCGTCATGATCCATAGGTGGAACTGATGCCGCGGAATGATCGCCTTGTTCCATATGAAAGAAGACCATGGAACTCTCGGACCCCTCGGACGAACAACACTCCATGCGGATGCCACGGAGAAAGTGCCGGAAGAGTCCCCCAACCACCGAAAGCAGTCACGTCGGTCAGCCAAAACAGGAAGCGGTCCCAACTCATGTAAGATAGTAGGATCCCGTCCTCGAGCCACAAAAAGATCGGCCACCGTGGCCTTCCTGGATAGACCGGTACGGTAGATGTCCCGGTCGGTATATAACATGTATAGCGGACCACTGTCATGCCAGTGATCAAACCATAAAGAGATGGTCCTCCCATCCCCCACTCCCCAACGGAACATATGCCTGAACTCCTGCCCAAGCTCAATAATCCTCTTCCAGGCCCAGGAACAAAAAGTCGGTGGCTTAGCCACCCAAAAACTGTGTCTACCAAGGAAGACAGAGTGGATCCACCTACACCACAACGATTCCCTATCTACAAAAAGGGTCCATATGTGCTTAAGCATAGCCGCCCTATTACTCTCCCTAAGGCGCCTAATACCTAAGCCCCCCTCCTCCTTGGGTAAACAGACGTCCACCCATGCTACCTTGGGTAAACAGACGTCCACCCATGATTTTCTTTCGCAGTTGTTTTTTTTTTTTTGGTAAAAGTAAGTATTTTATAGATTTTACCATGCAAAGCTGTACAAGGCGTATGTCTTGGTACCACAAAACTCACACTCAACACTACAATAGATGTGTGAGTGCAAGGGTACCAAGGAAGCAAAAGTACATCCAAAGGAGGACGCCTAATACATCATCTAATCGATGGAAGGCCTAAACAGTGGCCAACAAGCCAAATGGCTAAACTAACATAAAGCTGTAACTAGTGAATACTAAATAAATCAGCTATCACAAAAAATAGAGGGGTCAATCTGCCACCTCACCTGGACCCGCCTATTGCGGGGAGTGTCAATAACAGGCTGGAACAATCTGGCTCTGTCTCTGACCATCATGAGAAGCTTCGTCTTCATAGCTGGAACGAAGACTCGGCAATTACGGAATAAGGCGTCATTCCGTGTCTTCCATATGATATGGCATAGGGCTCCCAGGGAAAATCTGGCAATACTCTGATGGAAGTGATTGCCAGATATATGTCCGATAGCCCACCCGAGCGTCTCCTGCCACGATCCCTGTCTCCAAGAAATCTGACAATTCTGGGCCCAGAATGAAGCAAGCCCAGCGGTAACCCGGCATCCGAAGAAGAGATGGTCTATGGAGTCCGGCCTAGCATGGCAGAAAACACACGAACCCTCCTCTATCCTACCAGAAGATAACAGGAATACCTGAGTGGGTAGCCTGTTCCTCGTCATGATCCACAGGTGGAACTGATGCCGCGGAATGATCGCCTTGTTCCATATGAAAGAAGACCATGGAACTGTCGGACCCCTCGGACGAACAACACTCCATGCGGATGCCACGGAGAAAGTGCCGGAAGAGTCCCCCAACCACCGAAAGCAGTCACGTCGGTCAGCCAAAACAGGAAGCGGTCCCAACTCATGTAAGATAGTAGGATCCCGTCCTCGAGCCACAAAAAGATCGGCCAGCGTGGCCTTCCTGGATAGACCGGTGCGGTAGATGTCCCGGTCGGTATATAACATGTATAGTGGACCACTGTCGTGCCAGTGGTCAAACCATAAAGAGATGGTCCTCCCATCCCCCACTCCCCATCGAAACATATGCCTGAACTCCTGCCCAAACTCAATAATCCTCTTCCAGGCCCAGGAACAAAAAGTCGGTGGCTTAGCCACCCAAAAACTGTGTCTACCAAGGAAGACCGAGTGGATCCACCTACACCACAACGATTCCATATCTACAAAAAGGGTCCATATGTGCTTAAGCATAGCTGCCCTATTACTCTCCCTAAGGCGCCTAATACCTAAGCCCCCCTCCTCCTTGGGTAAACAGACGTCCACCCATGCTACCTTGGCTCCCCCCGGTCCAAGCTCAGGGCCTTTCCATAGGAACTGCCTAAGTACCCGCTCAATCAACTCTATAACTGAACATGGTAACATGAAGACTCCAGACCAGTACACCTGAATAGCATGGAGGACTGACCTGACAAGCTGTAGCCGTCCCGCGAAGGATAGGAATCTCTGAGTCCACGCCTGCGCCCGTCTGGTGATCCTGTTGACCAGGGAGACACAATCTGCCATCCCTAGTCGACCGGATATCACTGGAACCCCCAAGTAACGGAACGGAAGGGCGCCCATCCTGAACCCGAGTAGATCCACTATAGCCTGTCGAAGCTCCGCCGACCCACCAGAGATGTAGACCTCACTCTTCTCCAAGTTCGGCTCCAAACCCGACCACTGGGAGAACATGGTGAAGGCCGTCTTCATGAGTCCCACCGAAGCCACGTCCGCTCCACTAAATAGTAGTACGTCGTCAGCGAAGAATAGATGAGTCAACCTAGTCGACCTGCACCTCCAATAGAACTGGTACCCTGGTAACGCCGCCTGCCTCGCAATGATGCCTGAGAAGACCTCCATGACCAGAGTGAAGAGATAAGGGGAGATGGGATCTCCCTGCCTGAGGCCCCTCGAGCTAGAGAAGAAACCCTTAAGCTCCCCATTGATAGAGATGGAGAACTTGGGGGTTCTAACACACGTCATAATCAGCGCTACCATATACTCCGGAAACCCAAAAGCAACTAAGGTGGACTCCAAGAAACCCCAATCAACCGTGTCATAGGCCTTCCTAAAATCCACCTTCATAGCGCACTTCGGGGAGTACGGGTCATGATGGAAGTCACAAAATAACTCCTGGGCTAACATAATATTATCGCTAATCCGCCGGCCTTTGACAAAGGCATTCTGAGATGGACTGATGATGGAAGGCAACACCGATGCCACTCGATTGGCTAGCAACTTAGTAACGCACTTGTAAATGGTATTACAACATGCAATGGGCCTATAGTCGCTAACCGACGATGCATTAGGAACCTTGGGAACTAGAGCTATGATAGTGGTATTAATCTGCCTCAGCAAGCATCCAGAACTCAAGAAATCCATAATAGCAGCCGTAACCAGCGGCCCCACTATATCCCAAGACTGCCTAAAGAACTCCACCGTAAACCCATCCGGCCCCGGGGTTTTCCCCGAGGCAAGTGAAAATAAGGTAGTACGTATCTCTAGCTCAGTAAAAGGACACGATAGGCTACTAACCTGGCTATCCTCCAGTGTGCGAGGGAGGACCGCCCTGATATCCTGGGGAGAAGGTCGATCCCGTGGTCCCATAGAAGAGAAGAGGCGCCCGTAATACGAGACGAAGACATCTCCAATCCGGTCCGGCTCCGTCACCCGATCCCCTTGATCATCCACCACCGAGATGATCCTATTGGCAAGCTGCCTATTCTTCACCGTCTGATGGAAGAATTTAGTGTTCTGATCTCCCTCCTTTAACCACCTGACGCGAGACTTCTGGCGATAGAAAGCCTCCTCCTGTAGTCTAAGTGTGGAGAACTGAACCGTGGCATCCCTCTCCTCCTGGGCAAGGGCCATGCTGAATGGGTCCTCCTGAAGGGCCAGCTGAACCATACTAAGCCGCTCCCGAGCCGCCCTGGTACGGCACGAGATGTCTGAGTAAGAGTCCCGATTGAATTCCTTCAACCGAGCCTTCAGTAACTTCAGCTTCGTGCAAAGCTGAAACATAAGTGAGCCTCTGACTGGGGTGGCCCAGACTTGGGCAACCATGTCCATAAAACGCGGGTCGATCATCCAGAAGTCAAAGAACTTGAACGGCCGACGAACCTGTACCTCAGGCACCACCCTGATAATCATAGGAGAGTGATCAGAAATACCTGGCGGGAGGAAGTTAGCTTCAGAGAATGAATACACGGAGCTCCACTGCTGGTTGGCCACCACTCTGTCTATCTTCCTCTAATTCCTGGCCGAGCCCTCAGAAGTAGACCATGTGTATCGGCACCCGACACACCTCAGATCCTCCAACTCAGCCTCGGACAGGTACTGATGCAGGTCATTCTCCGATCCTATCCATGTGGTAGCTCCACCAAGCCTATCCGATGGGTATCGGACCGCATTGAAATCCCCGGCCACCAACCACGGGACCTCAGTATAATCTCTACCCAATCGAACCAAATCATGATAAAGCTCCCGCCTCGCAGTAAACGTGTGCTCACCATAGATAATAGATAAAGCACACGATGCTCCAGAAGACAACCATCTAAGTCGGCCATGGATGGCCTGAGATGAAACCTCCACTAGATAGAAATCTACCAACAAAGGATTCCAGCCAAACCATATCCTCCCCTGATCAGAGTAGCTATAATTGGCCAACCATGACCATCCAGGAACAATATGTGGAGAAATCCCAGCAAATAGAGGCTCAGTCGCCTTCGTCTCTATGATACCCAAACAGCACAGATTATGACTCCTAACGAGGTGTCTAACCTCCGCCTGACGTAAAGAACCTACCACACCCCTAATATTCCAAGCTCCTATGGACATATATACAAGAGAGGTGTGAAGGCCTACCTGGTCTTGGTCTGAAGTCCAGACCTCGTGGAGACTCCCATGGGAATGCCTGGTGGTCGCCGTATAGCTGAACGGTGGTCATGTCCATCTCCACGATCTCCATCCGAACCGCTCCTCTCCTCATCCGAAGAGCTACCGTGGGGTGAGTCCACCGGGGAGGAGGTCTCACCCGTCCTCACCGCTACTATCTTCCTTGGTTTCTTGGCTTTTTTCTTCCTGCCTTTCTTATCTTTCTTTTTCTTTGGTTCCACCCGCTCCCACCCTTGGGCTTGGTCACCACTAGCATCCTCATCAAGATCATCAAAGAAGAACGAAGAGGGTTGTGCTACCTTACCCGTCTTGGGGAGAACGGGGTGTAGAATTGCTGGGAGGCCAGCCACAATGGTAGATTGGGCTTGCTGGAGACACTGGTCTTCAACCTGCGGATTCTGCAAAATCTGGTGCGCTGAGGAGAGAAAACCGGTCTGGCCGGTTGGACCGGCCGGACCGGTCTGATCGCTTGACAGTGGTGAACCGGGTTGAACAGTTGAAATACTGAGACCGGTTAGACCGGTTCCATCTCCGCCATCTTCATCCGACCGGTCTTGGGGTGCTACTCCAACTGGACCGGTTTTTATTGGAACCCAACTCTGCTGGACCAGACCATCCGATCCATTTGTAGCCTCAAGGATAGACCGCCGGTCCAAGGTGGGCGTATTAATCTGACCGGTTCCCTCTGCTGTTACTCGTATGGACTCAGCTCGGGCAGGGGCTAGAGTGCCGTCTTCTTGGGACGACTGAGCCGAGGCCTGCAGCTCCTGGGCCGAATTATTGGCCGGTCCATCCACTGCATTCTGGCGTTCCTCACTGTTGCATGCCAGGCCAGGCTGATGGCGCGAGACAGGCCCCACGTACTTGGCCTTGATTCCTTCAGTCCGTCTCCCTTCATGGCCAGTGGGTTGAGGCTGATTAATCTGTCTGGGCTGGAGGTTACTAGCTTCATCACTTAGCGAATCATTTCCCTTAGCCCCGGTTTGATGTTGAATTGCTTCAGCTGTGATTGGGTGAGTGAGTCCACTAGGCCTGTCGAAGTTCTTAGATGGGTGAGCCTGTTGGAACCCATCTTGGATGAGTTTATAGTGGGCCTGTTGAGCAGTCTGGATGCTGACTTGAGTTGGGCGTTGTGGTGGACGCTGATGCTGGTCGTGTTGGACTGCTTCACGGCCTTCTCCATTTGTTCGGCGGGCTGCAGCTGGAATTTTCCGCCGAGCTAGAAGAGAAGACTCCCCTCCATTTCCAGCAACTTCCGTTGAACCTACTAGTGTATCATGGCACCTATGTCCAAACGTGGCACACACATGACACATAGTTGGTCGCCATTCATAATCAACTCCGATCACAACAGATTTTCCTCCCAAGGAAATCGGAATTGTGGATCTAAGTGGCTTCTTGGCCGAGATCTCTATACAAACTCGGGCAAACGAAATCATCCTCTTCTTTTCAGTCGCGCTATCCACGTAGAGTGGCTTCCCAAGTTTACTAGCAAGAGTGCCTATACTTAATGGAGACCACAATGAGTAAGGCAGGTTGCGGAATCTGACCCATATAGGCACGGTCTCAAATCTGTCTTTCTTGAGTTCCATTAGAGGGTGCCATTGCCGGAGAATAAGGGGGACCTTAGAGAGCATAATGTGCCCTATATCCAACACCTGTCTTCGAAAATCTGCGTCCGGTATGTGAAAGAAAAAGAAACCGCTGTCATTTGCCATCACCTCACATAAATGGTTCCCCCATGTCTTCCTTAGAATAGCTTCCGTTAGTTTGAACGGGAGCTTCTTTCCTACATAGTAGCCCACCAAACACGACTTCCACATAGGATCACACGCTTCCAGCATTTCATCAGAGACTACTACTTCCTCATCATCATTAAGTAATTCTGGAAAATGTGGCAGGGCATATCCTTTCGTGGCTGCCCTTGCTACGTTGGCCCAGGACCTGGTATGATGAGTCCCACCTGGATGAGCTTCTGTCCTCCAAGTTTGTGACCTGGACTGTCTCAGTGGAGCCCTACTCATTGACCTGGCTGAGGTCTTCAGCTGCCCATCGTTTCCCCCACGGCGGTCCACCCTTACCCCTTCCTTCGTTGGCCCTTTCTTGGTGGCCGCCATATCATCTGGGCGTTCGTCTTGTGTCCCCTTGTCTTTCAGTTTTTGGGCAGCTTTGCTTTCCCTCAACGCTGGCCAATTTGAAGGATCGTCCATTGATAAGTTCTCCTGTGTAGCGTCATTTGGTACAGGTGCGCCCTTCCTTACTCTATCTCTCCCATACCCAGATCCGCGTCTAGGCACGTTGCGAGTCAGACGACGATCTCCCCTCTTGAGGCTACGTCCGCGAGCATTTTCATTGCCTTCTTCCAACATTAGAGAGTTTCTATGGTTCGTTGTTGTTACTTCACCCATACCACCATCAGTTGAATTGAGAATTACCCCCTGCAGAGGCAAATTGTTGTCTTCCCCATCCTCCATTACAGCTATATCACCATGCTAAGCAGAATTTAGAGTGAACACAGAAAGAACCTGGTTCCATCGAAGGTGGGTTTATAGCTCTGGTGAAGTACTGAAGGACTCCAGAGATGTATCCACCAACCTGACCGTGTACCCAGTCTAGATGCACTCTCGCTTTCTATACCGAAACCGGTCACAGTGTATGTCCAGGTTCCTATATGAATTTGGTCACAAAGGCCGGTTCGAATCACTCAGCCCTTTGAAGTTCGAAGACACCAGTTCTTTGCAGGGGAAGAACTTTGTCACTCTTGAGCTGAGGCTATCCTGGTGGGGTTGTTGCAATCTGTATGGGCGCAGATAAGGACAGCCACCAGCTCCACGTACTTGCCCAGGCGTCAACTTAATGTTGTTCTTCCTTTGAGCTGCTTAGATCTATCTCCCGCGGCCCCTTGAGCTAAATCTAGCTTGTGAAGATGAAAACAATCCCTTCCAGAAGTCTTCGTTGAAGATCCGAAGCCTCAACTCTCACAGGAGAAGAGAGACGAAGATGTCCCCTTTGCTGGTTGCAGTTCGCTCCCACCAGACACCAGCTCAGTGGGAGCACCCAGATCTCTCAGCTGGGGAAGGACCCAATGAAATACCTTTTGCCGAGGTATTCTAGAAGAGGAGACGCAGCTCTCGACGAAGACCAATTTGTTACAAGGCCCACAACTCAGCAAATCCAGAAGCACCTTTTCGGAGCTTCGAATCCGCGACCAGCAGGAACATCGCAACTTTAAATCTACATATCTTCCAATCCAGATGGAAAACGTTTGGAGGAGTTATAGATCAAGTAGAGACTTACCTCTCCTCCAACGATCAGCTCCAACCAACAACTATAACCCAAGAAATCACCCAGTCATGCCAGATCTGCAGATCGCGGACAGCAGGAGGAGGGAAGAGTCAAGAAGCCATAACTTTTTCCATAGAACGAATTTGGGGACGCCGTTCGGAGGGGTTGTAGATCGGGTCGAGAGCTACTTCTCCTCCGAAAATCAGCTCCAAATATCAACCACAAGTCGAGAAATCGAGAAAATCCATTTCGGAACCCAGAAACTGCACCAGCAGGGAGAGCAGATCTTCAAACAGCCATAACTTTTAGCTCAGATCGAATTTGTTGATGCCGTTCGGAGGGGTTGTAGATCGGTGAGAGAGGCACCTCCCCTCCGAAAATCAGCCCCAACGGACCACCGGAGCTCCGGCAATCAGTGATTTCCCTTACCGGCCACCTTGCTGCCCAGGATGAACAGTAACCCGCGTGGAGAGAGTATGTCCGTACAACCAGGCGTGGGTGGGCCGAAAATGGCAAAATCCATATTCTTTCGCAGTTGTTTTTTTTTTTTTTTTTTTTTGGTAAAAGTAAGTATTATATAGATTTTACCATGCAAAGCTGTACAAGGCGTATGTCTTGGTACCACAAAACTCACACTCAACACTACAATAGATGTGTGAGTGCAAGGGTACCAAGGAAGCAAAAGTACATCCAAATGAGGACGCCTAAATACATCATCTAATCGATGGAAGGCCTAAACAGTGGCCAACAAAGCCAAATGGCTAAACTACATAAAGCTCTAACTAGTGAAGACTAAATAAATCAGCTATCACAAAAAATAGAGGGGTCAATCTGCCACCTCACCTGGACCCGCCTATTGCGGGGAGTGTCGATAACAGGCTGGAACAATCTGGCTCTGTCTCTGACCATCATGATAAGCTTCGTCTTCATAGCTGGAACGAAGACTCGGCAATTACGGAATAAGGCGTCATTCCGTGTCTTCCATATGATATGGCCTAGGGCTCCCAGGGAGAATCTGGCAATACTCTGATGGAAGTGATTGCCAGATATGTGTCCGATAGCCCACTCGAGCGTCTCCTGCCACGATCCCTGTCTCCAAGAAATCTGACAATTCTGGGCCCAGAATGATGCAAGCCCAGCGGTAACCCGGCATCCGAAGAAGAGATGGTCTATGGAATCCGGCCTAGCATGGCAGAAAGCACACGAACCCTCCTCTATCCTACCAGAAGATAACAGGAATACCTGGGTGGGTAGCCTGTTCCTCGTCATGATCCACAGGTGGAACTGATGTCGCGGAATGATCGCCTTGTTCCATATGAAGGAAGACCATGGAACTCTCGGACCCCTCGGACGAATAACACTCCATGCGGATGCCACGGAGAAAGTGCCGGAAGAGTCCCCCAACCACCGAAAGCAGTCACGTCGGTCAGCCAAAACAGGAAGCGGTCCCAACTCATGCAAGATAGTAGGATCCCGTCTTCGAGCCACAAAAAGATCGGCCAGCGTGGCCTTCCTGGATAGACCGGTGCGGTAGATGTCCCGGTCGGTATATAACATGTATAGCGGACCACTGTCATGCCAGTGATCAAACCATAAAGAGATGGTCCTCCCATCCCCCACTCCCCATCGGAACATATGCCTGAACTCCTGCCCAAGCTCAATAATCCTCTTCCAGGCCCAGGAACAAAAAGTCGGTGGCTTAGCCACCCAAAAACTGTGTCTACCAAGGAAGACCGAGTGGATCCACCTACACCACAACGACTCCCTATCTACAAAAAGGGTCCATATATGCTTAAGCATAGCCGCCCTATTACTCTCCCTGAGGCGCCTAATACCTAAGCCCCCCTCCTCCTTGGGTAAACAGACGTCCACCCATGCTACCTTGGCTCCACCCGGTCCAAGCTCAGGGCCTTTCCATAGGAACTGCCTAAGTACCTTCTCAATCAACTCTATAATTGAACATGGTAACATGAAAACTCCAGACCAGTACACCTGAATAGCATGGAGGACTGACCTGACAAGCTGTAGACGCCCCGCGAAAGATAGGAATCTCTGAGTCCACGCCTGCGCCCGCCTGGTGATCCTGTTGACCAGGGAGACACAGTCTGCCATCCCCAGTCTACCGGATATCACTGGTACCCCCAGGTACCGGAACGGAAGGGCTCCCATCCTGAACCCGAGTAGATCCACTATAGCCTCTCGAAGATCCGCCGACCCTCCAGAGATATAGACCTCACTCTTCTCCAAGTTCGGCTCCAATCCCGACCACTGGGAGAACAAGGTGAAGGCCGTCTTCATGAGTCCCACCGAGGCCACGTCCGCTCCACTGAATAGTAGTACGTCGTCGGCGAAGAATAGATGAGTCAGCCGAGTCGACCTGCACCTCCAATAGAACTGATACCCTGGTAATGCCGCCTGTCTCGCAATGATGCCTGAGAAGACCTCCATGACCAGAGTGAAGAGATAAGGAGAGATGGGATCTCCCTGCCTGAGGCCCCTCGAGCTAGAGAAGAAACCCTTAAGCTCCCCATTAATAGAGATGGAGAACTTGGGGGTTGTAACACATGTCATAATCAGCGCTACCAGATACTCCGGAAACCCAAAAGCGACTAAGGTGGACTCCAAGAAACCCCAATCAACCGTGTCATAGGCCTTCCTAAAATCCACCTTCATAGCACACTTCGGGGAGTACGGGTCATGATGGAAGTCACAGAATAACTCCTGGGCTAACATAATATTATCGCTAATACGCCGGCCTTTGATAAAGGCATTCTGAGATGGACTGATGATGGAAGGCAACACCGAAGCCACTCGATTGGCTAGCAACTTAGTAATGCACTTGTAAATGGTATTACAACATGCAATGGGCCTATAGTCGCTAACCGACGATGCATTAGGAACCTTGGGAACTAGAGCTATAATCGTGGTATTAATCTGCCTCAACAAGCATCCAGAACTCAAGAAATCCATAATAGCAGCCATAACTAGTGGCCCCACTATATCCCAAGACTGCCTAAAGAACTCCACCGTAAACCCATCCGGCCCCGGGGCTTTCCCCGAGGCAAGTGAAAATAAGGTAGTACGTATCTCTAGCTCAGTAAAAGGACACGATAGGCTACTAACCTGGCTATCCTCCAGTGTACGAGAGAGGACCGCCCTGATATCCTGGGGAGAAGGTCGATCCCGTGGTCCCATAGAAGAGAAGAGGCGTCCGTAATACGAGACGAAGACATCTCCAATCCGGTCCGGCTCCGCCACCCGATCGCCCTGATCATCCACCACCGAGATGATCCTATTGGCAAGCTGCCTATTCTTCACCGTCTGGTGGAAAAATTTAGTGTTCTGATCTCCCTCCTTTAACCACCGGACGCGAGACTTCTGGCGATAGAAAGCCTCCTCCTGTAGTCTAAGTGTGGAGAACTCAACCGTGGCATCCCTCTCCTCCTGGGCAAGGGTCATGCTGAATGGATCCTCCTGAAGGGCTAGCTGAACCATACTAAGCCGCTCCCGAGCCGTCCTGGTACGGTTCGAGATGTCTGAGTAGGAATCCCGATTGAATTCCTTCAACCGAGCCTTCAGTAGCTTCAGCTTAGTGCAAAGCTGAAACATAAGTGAGCCTCTGACTGGATTGGCCCACACTTGGGCAACCATGTCCATAAAACGCGGGTCGGTCATCCAAAAGTCAAAGAACTTGAACGGCCGACGAACATGTACCTCAGGTACCACCCTGATAATCATAGGAGAGTGATCAGAAATACCTGGCGGGAGGAAGTTAGCTTCAGAGAATGAATAAACCGAGCTCCACTGCTGGTTGACCACCGCCCTGTCTATCTTCCTCTGATTCCTTGCCGAGCCCTCAGAAGTAGACCATGTGTATCGGCACCCGACACACCTCAGATCCTCCAACTCTGCCTCGGACAGGTACTGATGCAGGTCATTCTCTGATCCTATCCATGTGGAAGCTCCACCAAGCCTATCCGATGGGTATCTGACCGCATTGAAATCCCCGGCCACCAACCACGGGACCTCAGTATAATCTCTACCCAATCGGACCAAATCATGATAAAGCTCCCGCCTCGCGGTAAACGTGTGCTCGCCATAGATAATAGATAAAGCACACGAAGATCCAGAAGACAACCATCTAAGTCGGCCATGAATGGCCTGAGATGAACTCTCCACTAAACAGAAATCTACCAACAAAGGATTCCACCCAAACCATATCCTCCCCTGATCCGAGTAGCTATAATTGGCCAACCATGACCATCCAGGAACAATATGTATAGAAATCCCAGCAAAAAGAGGCTCAGTAGCCTTAGTCTCTATGATACCCAAACAGCACAGATTATGACTCCTAACGAGGTGTCTAACCTCCGCCTGCCGTAAAGAACCTACCACACCCCTAATATTCCAAGCTCCTATGGACATATATACAAGAGAGGTGTGTGAAGGCCTACCTGGACTTGGCCTGAACTCCAGACCTCGTGGATACTCCCATGGGGATGCCTGGGGGTCGGCGTGTCGCCGAGGGGCGTCCTCCAAGAACATCACCATCCGATGCACTCCTATCCTCATCCGAGGAGCTACTATGTGATGACAAAACCGGGGAGGAAGTCTCACCCGCCTTTGCCATCGTTATTTTCTTCACTTTCTTGGTTCTCTTCTTTCTACCCTTCTTGCCTCTCTTCTTCTTCGGTTCAACCCTCTCCCACCCAACGTCTTGGTCTCCACTAACCTCCTCATCAAGATCATCAAAGAAAAACGGGGAGGGCTGCACAACTCTACCTGTTTTAGGGAGGATAGGATGCTGAACTGCTGGGAGTCCAGCAACAATGGTGGTCTGAAAATGCGGGGAAGAAAGGTCTTCGGCATGCTGGTCCAGGCGGTCTGAACCGGTCTGACCGGTCTGATCTAAACCGGTCAGACCGGTTTGGTCTGAAGCCGGCTGACCGTTCTGATTTAGCCGCTGTCCATCCACCGAACCGGACCCGAGGCCATCTGAACTGGTCCATTCTGTCTGTTGAGTCGCCAGCTGTTCAGAACCGGTCTGAGGAGCCTTTGGACCGGCCACTACCAGCTGATTCGATCTGGGGTCATGGCCGGTCAGACTGTCCTGGGGCGGGCCTTGTCTTCCTTCCTGCAACCGAGTATTTTGAGCCGAACCAGTTTGGTTAAGGGATGGTCGACTCTCTTCCGAAGTTGTTGGCTCGTCTCCCTCTGCGCTAGTGTGTCCGGCTCGGTCGCTGACATTTGGGTCAGCGTGGTCTGCTCCCTGGACCATGGTTCGTTCCTCTTCGGTCTGCTCCATGGTCTGTTGTGTCTGACACTCGTAAGTGTCAATTTGAACCGGTCGGTGCAGGCAAGTCTCTCTGGGCCGGCTCCCTCCTTTGGGGCTATCAGCTTGGAGCTGCTGGGTTGGGCCACTTCCTCGGTTATGGGTTTGCGCATAGGCCTTGGAAGATTGTCCATTCGGATGGGCTTTCTGGAATCCAGCTTGGATAAGCTGGAATTGGGTTTGCTGGACCGAGGCTATGGTGGCCTGAGGCCGCTCTTCATGGGCTGTTACAGTTGAGAGGCCGTGGGTCTGCTTGACAGCAGGCCCCTGCAAGTGGGCGGACAGGTCCGTTGGGTGCAGGTGGGCAGGCTGTGGTCGGCCCGTCGAGGCTGCAGACCCAGCGAATTGGGCAGGCCTGTTGCTTGTAGTCTGTGAGTTGACCAGCCCCGATTGTCGTCCTCCTCGGCTCGTTCCTTCAACTCCACGCCGAATTCCTTTGTCCACAGCCATTTGAGTGTTGCAATTGTGACCGAAAGACTCACATGAAGTGCAGATCTGTGGCTTCCATTCATACTCCACCTCCACCAAGATTGATCGGTCAGCCAGAGTAATAGGAATAGAGAGTCTTAGTGGTCTCTTCGCGCTGACTTCAACACAAACCCGAGCAAAGGAAATCATCTTTTTCATTTCAGTCAGCTTATCAACATACAGCGGTTTTCCAATCTTGCTTGCCACCATTCCAATGCTAAGAGGAGACCAAAGAGAGTAGGGGAGATTCCTCAATCTCACCCAAATTGGCACCGTATCCAGCTTGTCTTTTTTAAGCTCCATATAGGGGTTCCATTGTTGTAAGATCAATGGAACTTTGGACACCATTATGTGTCCTCGATCAAGTACTTGTCTCCTAAATTCCGCGTCCGGTATATGGAAGAAAAGGAAGCCACTATCATTTGCCTTTACCTCCATCAGCTTAGTACCCCAAGTCTTCTTAAGGATTGCTTCCGTGAGTTTAAAAGGCAGCTTCTTTCCTACATAATAACCCACAAGACATTCCATCCACATTGGATCACACGCCTCAATCATCTCCTTCGACACAATCAAGTCGTTATCTTCTTCGATTAGTTGCGGGAAATGAGGAAGGGCGTAACCCCTAGTAGCTGCACGGGCAATGTTTGCCCAGGACCTATTCGGTTGCATTCTATGGGCCAATGAGCTGCTCCTCCCCACCTCTTCCGATGAAACAGCAATAGCATTCCGTTCTCTTAAACTTCCCTCAACTCGAGCTGGCCCCATATTCGCTGGCTCTGGCATATGAGGTCTAGGACGACTCTTAGAGCGATTGGGCGGTCGAGACGCAGGTGGCTTGGATCTGCCCTTTTGTCGAACAGGTAATGGAGGGAATTCAGTGTGGAGGGTCAGCTGTGGGGAGCTCGTCTTGGCCCGTGGGTTTGCTGTCTTGGCATCCCGCTTCCTCCATGTCTCCTTTCGTGTGAGAGAGCGTCCCCTGACCTTATCATGATCTGCCCGAGTTATCCCACGTCCAGACTCTAAGTTGGACATTCTGTCATCTACCCCTTGGGCAGAGGCATTACCCACTACTCCAATCTTATCAGCCATCATTCGTCCTCCCCCATCCAACACAGCCAGCAATATACAAGGAATAATAACGGTAATAATCAAATGGAGTGTAGGTAAGGGTCAACCTGGCAAGGTCTAACCTGGTGGGGTGTCGGTGGAATCTGGTGACGTATCTATCCGACCCACAGGACCAGGTTCAGTGTTGAATAAGGCCGTAGATCCAGTCAGATTCGCGTAGGTCCCCAATTGAGTTTAGTGCAGTCCTTTACGTACTCCTTTGCCCCCCTTGGAGTCCAGATTCAGTCTGGATCCAGTCACACCAGAGACTAGATTCAGAGGAACAAATCACCGAACACACAGCATGCATGAACAACCATTAATCCCTCTTCCAGTACCACCATCGAGCTAGATTAGTCACTCTTAGGCCAACAACCGAGCTTCACCGATCCAGTGAGGCTGTAGTGCAGTGTTCAACGTTGTTGTGGTGAAGAAGTGCTAGCTGAAAACACTTCCAGGCTTCTACTGAGGAGGGTCTCTTTATCAGGTTTCACAGCTTCCCCTTCTCACTTCCTCCAGATGAAGAACTTAGCAGGTTGTAGAAAGACTCGACGAATCCACTGACAATGTGGTGTATTCCGTAGGCAATCCTCAGCAGCTTCGTTTGAAGATCCCTCACTTCGATTAACAAAGAGGGGCAACGAAATCCAGCACACTAGAATCGTCCACGTTCAGCAATCAATCTGTCAAACGGTTGGCGTGCAGCTAGTACAGCGCTTTCTGAGTTTTGAAGAACCAGTAAGCTCGAGCTGCCTATCTCTGCTCCTCCCGACCTCTTGAGCTAAGACCATTCGGTGGCATTCCCCATCATCCTTCCAGGGTTCTATACTGAAGATTACAAGCTTTGGTTTCAGCCTCAATCGAAGATACGAAGAATCCAAGGTCGGGTATCCAGCACGTTCCCAGTAGAAAGTCGTATATGGATACAGCTCCCTCTCTTTCCTCACCACTACCCAGAGGAATTCCTTCGAAGGGGATATTTTACAAGGAAAGAGGGATCTCCCCTCCAAAAATCAAGTCGTTCCAAAAATCGTAGCTCAAAGATGTAGAAATCCCGTTCAAAATACAAATCCGAGACCACCAAGAACACATAGACTTTACTCCATCATTCCCAGGATTTGAGACATCACACAGACTTTAATCCTTCACACAGACTTGGTAAAATGCATTCACCGAGTTGTAGCTCCCCCTTAAAGATATGTCAAGTTGTAATAATACTTACAGCCTGAGTACAGTACGCGTTCCAGCAAGAACTACGTTTCTGATGAGTCGGGGTGACTTCTTCTCACAACTTCCAGTCAATCAAGCACACGGGCAGCTTATAGTGGAGAGGCAAGCGAATCTCCCCTCCAATGTGGGCACACTCTAGACGATGTCACCCGCTGGAGCAGGTCCATGAAAATCTCACCATCTGGAATTTCCAGAATCGCGAGCAGCAGGACAGAGCTCTATTCAGTCCACCATAACTTCCAGTGTAGATCAGATCTGAGGACGCCGTTCGGAGGGCTTGTAGATCGGGTCGAGAGCTACTTCTCCTCCGAAAATCAGCTCCAAATACCAACCACAAGTGGAGAAATCCAGCAAAACCAATTCGGAACCCAGAAACCGCACCAGCAGAGAGGCAGATCTTCAAAGAGCCATAACTTTTAGCTCAGATCGAATTTGTTGACGCCGTTCGAAGGGGTTGTAGATCGGTGGGAGAGGCACCTCCCCTCCGAAAATCAGCCCCAACGGACCACCGGAGCTCCGGCAATCTTCAATCTCCTTTTCCGGCCATTTTCTCCACCCGATGAACAGTAACGCGAAGAGAGAGCATTTGTCCGTGCAAGGGGCGCGAAAATTCCGAAAATGGCAAAATCTTTCTTTCGCAGTTGTTCATTTTTTATAAATCCAAAAATTTCACCTTTACCCCCAATCACTTTTTTATTTGGATCCTCATAGTAGCAAAAAGCTAGAAAAAAGTGTAGAATGGTCTTCCTAGAAAATAATGTGAAATTCTTTAGGGAATTCGCTTTACAAAGCTTTTTTTTTTGGATAATAGATCTGATCGAGAGGACACTTTCCTTGAAATTTCATCAACTTCCGCCAAGAGAATCTCCCAATATTAACAAATAATTCAACCAGAACAGCAGTCCACATCAGTAGGTAATGCTTTGCCCAAAAAAACACTAAATTTTATAGGGGACACTTCTTGAAGAACTGTTCGCTAGGTTTTTAAATCGTGCCAGAAGGATACTTTACTCCAAATTTCTACTACTTTTGTCGCGGAGATTAAAAAGAATTGAATCATAATTACTTTTCGTACAAACAGACAAAACCTTAACTAAAAAATATTATAAACTTCTCTTTGTGATATACAAAGTAAAACTGTGATGCGAGATTGTAGAATAAGTAAGCATGATGTTTTCTTATGAATTTCAATATTTTTCGCTGCTAGAATCTTCTAGTATCATTAGAAAACCGGACCAGTGCAACAGTTCGCATCAGTATGAAACACCATACCCATAAAACACAACAAAATTCCCTAGAGGACTTTCCTTGAACAACCATTCAGTAGGTTTGTACATTGTGTCGAATTGATATTTTATTCTAAATTTCATCATTTTCCCCTTTCAGCTCCCCATACTTGCGATCAGCAAGAAACCTGGATCCAATTGACTATAACATATTGTGTATATCGAATTAGATGGTGCTGTTCGAAGGTGTTGTAGATCAGGTAGAGACTTACTCCTCATCCAAAAATCAGCTCCAACCAACCATTATAGCTCCAGAAATCAGCTCCCCCATCTGCAGATTTCAAAATCGCGGACAGTAGGAAGATGCGAGATTCAAAAGGCCATAACTTTTTCTACACAACGAATTTGGGGACGCCGTTCGGAGGGGTTGTAGATCGGGTGAAGAGGTACTTGCCCTCCGAAAATCAGCTCCAAATACCATCCACACATCAAGAAATCCAGAAAATCAAATTCGGACTCCAGAACCGCACCAGCTGGAAGGGCGGATCTTCAAACTGCCATAACTTTCTGCTCAAATCAAATTTGTTGACGCCGTTCGGAGGGGTTGTAGATCGTGGGAGAGGCACCTCCCCTCCGAAAATCAGCTCCAACGGACCACCGGAGCTCCGGCAATCTTCAATCTCCTTTTTTGGCCACTTCTTCCACCCGATGAACAGTAACGCGAGAAAAGAGCATTATGTCCGTACAAGTGAGCGAAAATGGCCGAAAATGGAAAAATCATATTCTTTCGTAGTTGTTTTTTTTTGGTAAATGTAAGTATTATATAGATTTTACCATGCAAAGCTGTACAAGGCGTATGTCTTGGTACCACAAAACTCACACTCAACACTACAATAGATGTGTGAGTGGAAGGGTACCAAGAAAGCAAAAGTACATCCAAAGGAGGACGCCTAAATACATCATCTAATCGATGGAAGGCCTAAACAGTGGCCAGCAAAGCCAAATGTCTAAACTACATAAAGCTCTAAACTAGTGAAAACTAAATAAATCAGCTATCACAAAAATCGGAGGGGTCAATCTGCCACCTCAACTGGACCCGCCTATTGCGGGGAGTGTTAATAACAGGCTGGAATAATCTGGCTCTGTCTCTGACCATCATGATAAGCTTCGTCTTCATGGTTGGAACGAAGACTCGGCAATTACGGAATAAGGCATCATTCAGTGTCTTCCATATGATATGTCATAGGGCTCCCAGCGAGAATCTGGCAATACTCTGATGGAAGTGATTGCCAGATATATGTCCAATAGCCCACTCGAGCGTCTCCTGCCACGATCCCTGCCTCCACGAAATCTGGCAATTCTGGGCCCAGAATGATGCAAGCCCAGCAGTAACACGACATCCGAAGAAGAGATGATCTATGGAATCCGGCCTGGCATGGCAAAAAGCACACGAGCCCTCCTCTATCCTACTAGAAGATAACAGGAATACCTGGGTGGGTAGCCTGTTCCTCATCATGATCCACAAGTGGAACTGATGCCTCGGAATGAAGACCATGGAACCCTCAGACCCCTCGGACGAACAACACTCCATGCGGATGCCACGGAGAAAGTGCCAGAAGAGTCCCCCAACCACCGAAAGTAGTTATGTCGGTCAGCCAAAACAGGAAGCAGTCCCAACTCATGCAAGATAGATGGATCCCGTCCTCGAGCCACAAAAAGATCGGCCAGCGTGGCCTTCCTGGATAGACCGGTGCGGTAGATGTCCCGGTCGGTATATAAAATATAGAGCGGACCACTGTCATGCCAGTGATCAAACCATAAAGAGATAGTCCTCCCATCCCCCACTCCCCATCGGAACATATGCCTGAACTCCTGCCCAAGCTCAACAATCCTCTTCCAGGCTCAGGAACAAAAAGTCGGTGGCTTAGCCACCCAAAAACTGTGTCTACCAAGGAAGACCGAGTGGATCCACCTACACCACAACAACTCCCTATCTACAAAAAGGGTCCATATATGCTTGAGCATGGCCGCCCTATTACTTTCCCTGAGGCGCCTAATACCTAAGCCCCCCTTCTCCTTGGGTAGACAAACGTCCACCCATGCTACCTTGGCTCCCCCCGGTCCAAGCTCAGGGCCTTTCCATAGGAACTGCCTAAGTACCCGCTCAATCAACTCTATAACTGAACATGGTAACATAAAAACTCCAGACCAGTACACCTGAATAGCATGGAGGACTGACCTGACAAGCTGCAGACGTCCCGCGAACGATAGGAATCTCTGAGTCCACGCTTGCGCCCGCCTGGTGATCCTGTTGACCAGGGAGACACAGTCTGCCTTCCCCAGTCTACCGGATATCACTGGTACCCCCAGGTAACGGAACGGAAGGGCTCCAATCCTGAAACCGAGTAGATCCACTATAGCATCCCGGAGATCCGCCGATCCTCCAGAGATATAGACCTCACTCTTCTCCAAGTTCGGCTCTAATCCCGACCACTGAGAGAACATGGTGAAGGCCGTCTTCATGAGTCCCACTGAAGCCACGTCCGTTCCACTAAATAGTAGTACGTCGTCGGCAAAAAATAGGTGAGTCAGCCCAGTCGACCTGCACCTCCAATAGTACTGATACCCTGGTAACGCCGCCTGTCTCGCGATGATGCCTGAGAAAACCTCCATGACCAGGGTGAAAAGATAAGGGGAGATGGGATCTCCCTGTCTAAGGCCTCTCGAGCTAGAGAAGAAACCCTTAAGCTCCCTATTGATAGAGATGGAGAACTTAGGGGTTCTAACACATGTCATAATCAAGGCTACTAGATACTCCGGAAACCCAAAAGCAAGCAAGGTGGACTCCAAGAAACCCCAATCAATCGTTTCATAGGCCTTCGTAAAATCCACCTTCATAGCACACTTCGGGGAGTACGGGTCATGATGAAAGTCACAAAATAACTCTTGGGCTAACATAATGTTATCGCTAATCCGCCGGCCTTTGACAAAGGCATTCTAAGAGGGACTGATGATCGAAGGTTACACCGAAGCCACTCGGTTGGCTAGCAACTTAGTAATGCACTTGTAAATGGTATTACAACATGCAATGGGCCTATAGTCGCTAACCGACGATGCATTAGGGACCTTGGGAACTAGAGCAATGATGGTGGTATTAATCTGCCTCAACAAGCATCCAGAACTCCAGAAATCCATAATAGCAGTCGTGACTAGTGGCCCCGCTATATCCCAAGACTGCCTAAAGAACTCCACCGTAAACCCATCCGGCCCCGGGGCTTTCCCGGAAGCAAGTGAAAATAAGGTAGTACGTATCTCTAGCTCAGTAAAAGGACATGATAGGCTACTAACCTGGCTATCCTCCAGTGTACAAGAGAGGACCGCCCTGATATCCTGGGGAGAAGGTCGATCCCGTGGCCTTGTAGAAGAGAAGAGGCGCTCATAGTACGAGACGAAGACATCGCCAATCCGGTCCGGCTCCGTCGCCCGATCTCCTTGATCATCCACCACCGAGATGATCCTATTAGCGAGCTGCCTATTCTTCACCATCTGGTGGGAGAATTTGGTGTTCTGATCTCCTTCCTTCAGCCACCTGATGCAAGACTTCTTGCAATAGAAAGCCTCCTCCTGCAGTCTAAGTGCGGAAAACTCCACCGTGGCATCCCTCTCCTCCTGGGCAAGGGCCATACTGAATGGATCCTCCTGAAGAGATAACTGAACCATACTAAGCCGCTCCCGAGCTATCCTAGTACGGTTCGAGATGTCTGAGTACGAATCCCGGTTGAAATCCTTCAACCGAGTCTTCAGTAACTTCAGCTTTGTGCAAAGCTGAAACATAAGTGAGCCTCTGACTGGAGTGGCCCACTCTTGGGCAACCATGTCCATAAAACGCGGGTCGGTCATCCAGAAATCAAAAAACTTGAACGGCCAACGAACGTATACCTCAGGCACCACCCTAATAATCATAGGAGAGTGATCAGAAATACCTGGCGGGAGGAAGTTAGCTTCAGAGAATGAATAAGTCGAGCTCCACTGCTGGTTGACCACCACCCTATCTATCTTCCTCTAATTCCTGGCCAAGCCCTCATAAGAAGACCATGTGTACCGGCACCCAACACACCTCAAATCCTCCAATTCAGCCTCAAACAGGTACTCATGCAGGTCATTCTCTGATCCTATCCATGTGGAAGCTCCCCCAAGCCTATCCGATGGGTATCGGACCGCATTGAAATCCCCCGCCACCAACCACGGGATCTTAGTATAATCTCTACCCAATCGTACCAGATCATGATAAAGCTCCCGCCTCGCAGTAAACGTGTGCTCGCCATAGATAATAGACAAAGCACAGGATGAACCAGAAGACAACCATCTAAGTTGGCCATGGATGGCTTGAGATGAACTCTCCGATAAACAAAAATCTACCATAGAAGGGTTCCAGACAAACCATATCCTACCCTGATCAGAGTAGCTATAATTGGCCATCCATACCCATCCCGGCACAATATGAGCAGAAATCCCAACAAATAGAGGCTCAGTCGCCTTCGTCTCTATGATACCCAAACAACACAGATTGTGACTCCTAATGAGGTGTCTAACCTCCGCCTGTCGTAAAGAACCTACCACACCCCTAATATTCCAAGCTCTAATAGACATATATACAAGAGCTACATGAGGTGTGAGGCCTACCTGGTCTTGGCATGAAGTCCAGACCGCGTGGATACTCTTGTGGGGATGTTTGGAGGTCGTCGTATAGGTGCTTGCTGGCCGCCATCATCACCTGAGTCTTTCCTATCCTCCTCCGAAGCACTACTAGATGAGTCCACCGGGGAGGAAGTCTCACCCGTCCTCATCAGTGTTGTCTTCCTTCCTTTTTTCACTTTCTTCTTTCTATTCTTCTTGCTCTTCTTTTTCTTTGTTTCCACCCGCTCCCATCCTAGGCTTTGGTCTACACTAACCTCCTCATCAAGATCATCAAAGAAAAATGAAGAGGGTTGTGTAACTCTACCGGTCTTAGGAAGGACGGGGTGCTGAACCGCTGGGAGTCCAACCACGATGGTGGACTGAAAATTCTAGGAAGAGTGATCTTGTTCCTGCTAAGGTTGGCGGTCTGAACCGGACAGACCAGGCTGGTCTGAACCGGTCGAACTAGCTCTGTCTGAATCGGTCGGACCAGCCTTGTCTGAACCGGCCAGTAGATCAGGTGAACCGGTCACTATCTCCTTCGCGTCTCCCTCTGCTGCAGACCGGTTGGACCGGATTTTCTGGTTCGTCTGTGGCTCCAAAATAATCTGCCTCATCAAACTGGGCTAGCTGACGGACCCGATTTGGTCATCCGGTTGGTTCGGCTCAACATGTAGTCCACGATCCAGCTGTGAAGGAGCTACTGCCGACCGAGTTGGTTGCATCTCCGCCTGAGCCGACCGGTCTGCATTGTCCATTACAGTCTGGCCGGTTTGAAGAAGAAGCCCGGTCTGGACGACGGTATCAGCATGGGCTATGTTGGCCCTTCCTTCGCTGGACCTGTGTTCATTCGGCAGTGTGTCATGGGCTTCAGGGGGTATGGGCTTATGCGGGCGATCCTCCAGGCTTTCATCCGCCGAACCATCATCAGCTGGACGGGCCCGGTTGTTATCCCTTGACTGGTCGCAAGGAACAGAGGTCTGCAATCCATCTGTGGGCTTTGAGGTTTGCTGCCCTTGCGTATTGAGGAGGTTGGATGGATGGGCCTGCTGAAAGCCTTCAATGGCCAGCTGGTAATGGGCTTGTGGGGCACTCAACTGCATATCCTGAATCCTGGTATGTTTGGGCTCTGCTCGTTTGTGTCCTAGGTGGGTTCCGGCCCTTTGGCTATGCGCAGGCTGGCCTTCGGTGCTCCCCTCCTACTCTCGCGAGGCTGGATTCGGACGACCTTGACGACGCTGGCCGAGGGTTTGCACCGATCTTCCATCTCCATCATCTCCTCTATCATTGCACTTGTGACCAAACACCTGACAGCTGGTGCACATAATTGGTTTCCAATCGTATTTGACCTCCACCGATATGGTTTGTTGACCGAAAACAATGGGGACAGCAGTTTTGAAAGGCCTCGTTGCTCCCATTTCAACGCACACTCGAGCAAAAGAGATCCTTTTTTTTGCTTCAGTCGGGCTATCCACATAAAGTGGCTTCCCAAGCTTACTTGCGACCATTCCGATGCTCAAAGGCGACCATAGTGAATAAGGTAGATTCCTTAACCGAACCCATATCGGCAAAGTATCAATCTTGTCCTTCTTTTGCTCCATAAAAGGGTGCCATTGTTGTAGGATCATTGGCACCCTTGATAACATGATATGGCCTCTATCAAGAACTTGTCTGCGAAACTCCGCATCCGGAATATGGAAGAAGAAGAATCCATTGTCATTGGCCTTAATCTCATGTAAGTAAGTACTCCAAGTCTTCTTGAGAATCGCCTCCGTTAGCTAGAAGGGAAGTTTTTTCCCTACAAAGTAACCTACAATACATTCTCTCCACATCGGGTCGCACGCCTCAATCATTTCATTAGTAAATACCAAGTCATCCCCATCGTCAAGTAGTGCTGGAAAGAAAGGAAGGGAGTACCCTTTGGTGGCTGGACGGGCCACTTGTGCCCATGACCGTGTTTGACCATTCACCCGTGTTGGACCTTCTCCCGTTCGAACTAGACGGTCTGACTCTGCCCCCTCTTGATTGGGCTTTGTTCTTAGAGTGATCTCTCCTAGCTGAACGTGATCGTCTCTGGTCCCCCTGTCTCACTTGAGGGTTGCTACTTGGTCGACTCCCCCCTTCGCCCAAGGATACAGCTACTTGAGTGTTTCCCGTAATTAACTGACTTCCATTGCCTCTTTGTGAAGTACCAGCGGTTAATCCCGGCCAATTAATGCGGTCTTGTAGATCCAAGTCCACGGAACGAGAATTCCGTTTTTGGCCGTTACTACTTCCTGGCAGTGTGAGTTTCTTACGATCCGTCTTCCTTATACGACTACGGCCCCTTCCCATTCGCCTTTCTTGGATGTCCTCATCCACAAGCTTCCCCTGGTTAGCTAATTCCGCTGGTCCCCCATCCTCCACCAGTTGTTGTGTCATGGTGTCGGATATTTGGACAGCCTGCTGCTTACTAGACGTACCCATTCTCAGATAAAGAGCACATTATGCGCGGCTTCCAGTTGAAATCCAGTGGGACAATTCACGGAATACCTTGCTCGCAGACGAGGAACCACAGTTGATTGTACTCTTGATGTTCCTGGAAGCCTAATACAGTCTCTTGCAGAACACTAATAGTTGATACTCAGGTAAGAGAAACCAAGACTAACCTGGTCAACTTATTGGGAATCGGTTTGTGAACATGTCTCCATGATAAGCCCAGGTTCATCAACGCACCAGTCCACCGCAACAGTCCTGGTTCATCGACGTACCAGATGTAGTAGCGACTCCTCCCGTGGATCTGAGCTGGAGAACACGTGGTGGAGCTCCTCCGAATGCTATCCAATTCACGAATTCAAATTCACGAATTTACTCCTAGCCATCAGCCAGATTCAAAGTAGTACTCCCCTCCACCTCACGATGGATTCCAGTGTAGGACGAATTCGTCCTCCGGATCGTCTAGGTTCAGCGGAAAAACGTCGAACAGTTGGTGCTCGTGTTCCCCAGCAGCTACAGTACACAGCAGTCGAAACTCGAGCTGGACGTAGCACCAACGTCTGGGCCCGTGAGCTAAAGTGCTCGTACCACTGAGAAGTCCGTTCTCCCAGGAGCTTAAGCTGAAGATCCCGAGCTTCAACTTTTTACATACATGGATGAACAAAGAAACTTCCGCCTGAAAACTCCAGTTCGCACCTACGTACTCAGGCTCAGAAGAACGTGGTTCGATCTACCACTGAGGGATGCCCCAAAGAAATTCCTTGAGCAGGAATGATATAGAGAGGGAGAGGAGTATCTCTACCAAAAATCAAACCATTCCATCAGCCCCAGCTTGAGAAATCACAAGACCCTTTTTGAATCTGCAGAAGCGCGTCCAACAGAGGAGCTCGAATTTCAATCCGCCATATCTTTCAATCCATGGGGAGTCTATTGATACTGTTTAGAGGAGTTAAAGATCAGCTCAAGGCGTGACTGTCCTCCCAAAATCAGCTGCAACAAACGTCCACAGCTCAAGAATCGCCAGCCCCTTTCCAGATGTGCAGAATCGCGCCCAGCAGGAAGGTGGCAGATTCAAACAGCCATAAGTTCTTCTACAGAATGAATTTGGGGACGTCGTCCGGAGGGGTTGTAGATCGGGTCGAGGGCTACTTCTTTTCCGAAAATTAGCTCCAAATACCAACGACAAGTCGAGAAATCCAGAAAATCAAATTCGGACTCCAGAACCGCACCAGCAGGGAGTGCAGATCTTCAAACAACCATAACTTTTAGCTAAGATCGAATTTGTTGACGCCGTTCGGAGGGGTTGTAGATCAGTGGGAGAGGCACCTCCCCTCCGAAAATCAGCTCCAACGGACCACCGGAGCTCCGGCAATCTTCAATCTCCTTTTCCGGCCATTTTCTCCACCCGATGAATAGTAACGCGAGGAGAGAGCATTTGTCCGTACAAGGGGTGCGAAAATTCCGAAAATGGCAAAATCATTCTTTCACAGTTGTTTTTTTTTTTGTAAAAGTAAGTATTATATAGATTTTACCATGCAAAGCTGTACAAGGCGTATGTCTTGGTACCACAAAACTCACAATCAACACTACAATAGATGTGTGAGTGCAAGGGTACAAAGAAAGCAAAAGTACATCCAAAGGAGGACGCATAAATACATCATCTAATCGATGGAAGGCCTAAACAATGGCCAACAAAGCCAAATGGCTAAACTACATAAAACTCTAACTAGTGAAGACTAAATAAATCAACTATCACAAAAAAATGGAGGGGTCAATCTGCCACCTCACCTGAACCCGCCTATTGCGGGGAGTATCAATAACAGGCTGGAACAATCTGGCTCTGTCTCTGACTATCATGATAAGCTTCATCTTCATAGCTGGAACGAAGACTCGGCAATTACGGAATAAGGCGTCATTCCGTGTCTTCCATATAATATGGCATAGGGCTCCCAGCGCGAATCTGGCAATCCTCTGATGGAAGTGATTGCCAGATATATGTCTGATAGCCCACTCTATCGTGTCCTGCCACGATCCCTGCCTCCAAGAAATCTGGCAATTCTGGGCCCAGAACGATGCAAGCCTAGCGGTAATACGGCATCCGAAAAAGAGATGATCTATGGAATCCGGCCTAGCCTGGCAGAAAGCACACAAACCATCCTCTATCCTACCAGAAGATAACAGGAATACTTGGGTAGGTAGCCTGTTCCTCGTCATGATCCACAGGTGGAACTGATGCCTCGGAATGATCGCCTTGTCCCATATGAACGAAGACCATGGAACTCTCTGACCCCTCGGACGAACAACACTCCATGCGGATGCTACGGAGAAAGTACCGGAAGAGTCACCCAACCACCGAAAGTAATCACGTCGGTCAGCCAAAACAGGAAGCGGTCCCAACTCGTGCAAGATAGAAGGATCCCGTCCTCGAGCCATAAAAAGATCGGCCAGCGTGGCCTTCCTGGATAGACCGGTGCGATAGATGTCCCGATCGGTGTATAACATGTGAAGCGGACCACTGTCATGCCAGTGATCAAACCATAAAGAGATAGTCCTCCCATCTCCCACTCCCCATCGGAACATATGCCTGAACTCCTGCCCAAGCTCAACAATCCTCTTCTAGGCCCAAGAGCAAAAAGTCGGTGGCTTAGCCACCCAAAAACTATGTCTACCAAGGAAGACCAAGTGGATCCACCTACACCACAACGACTCCTTATCCACAAAAAGTGTCCATATATGCTTAAGCATAGCCCCCCTATTGCTCTCCCTGAGGCACCTAATACCTAAGCCCCCCTCTTCCTTGGGAAGACAAACGTCCACCCATGCTACCTTGGCACCCCCCGGCCCAAGCTCAGGGCCTTTCCATAGGAACTACCTAAGTCCCCGCTCAATCAACTCTATAACTGAACATGGTAACATAAAAACTCCAAACCAGTACACTTGAATAGCATGGAGGACTGACCTGACAAGCTGCAGACGTCCCGCGAACGATATAAATCTCTGCGTCCACGCCTGCGCCCGCCTGGTGATCCTATTGACTAGGGAGACACAGTCTGCCTTCCCCAATCTACCGGATATCACTAGAACCCCCAGGTAACGGAACGGAAGGGTTCCAATCCTGAAACCGAGTAGATCCACCGACCCTCCAGAGATATATACCTCACTCTTCTCCAAGTTCGGCTCCAATCCCGACCACTGAGAGAACATGGTGAAGGCCGCCTTCATGAGTCCCACTGAAGCCACGTCCGCTCCACTGAATAGTAGCACGTCGTCGGCAAAGAATAGATGAGTCAGCCCAGTCGACCTGCACCTCCAATAGTACTGATACCCTGGTAACGCCGCCTGCCTCGCTATGATGCCTGAGAAGACCTCCATGACCAGGGTGAATAGATAAGGGGAGATGGGATCTCCTTGTCTGAGGCCTCTCGAGCTAGAGAAGAAACCCTTAAGCTCCCCATTGATAGAGATGGAGAACTTAGGGGTTCTAACACATGTCATAATCAAGGCTACTAGATACTCCGGAAACCCAAAAGCGACCAAGGTGGATTCCAAGAAACCCCAATCCTCCGTGTCATAGGCCTTCCTAAAATCCACCTTCATAGCACACTTTGGGGAGTACGGGTCATGATGGAAGTCACAAAATAACTCCTGGGCTAACATAATATTATCGCTAATCCGCCGGCCTTTGACAAAGGCATTCTGAGATGGACTGATGATGGAAGGCAACACCAAAGCCACTCGATTGGCTAGCAACTTAGTAATGCACTTGTAAATGGTATTACAACATGCAATGGGCCTATAGTCGCTAACCGACGATGCATTAGGGACCTTGGGAACTAGAGCTATGATGGTGGTATTAATCTGCCTCAACAAGCATCCAGAACTCAAGAAATCCATAATACCAGCCGTGACCAGTGGCCTCACTATATCCAAAGACTGCCTAAAGAACTCCACCGTAAACCCATCCGGCCCCGGGGCTTTCCCCAAGGCAAGTGAAAATAAGGTAGTACGTATCTCTAGCTCAGTAAAAAGACACTATAGGCTACTAACCTGGCTATCCTCCAGTGTGCGAGAGAGGACCGCCCTGATATCTTGGGGAGATGGTCGATCCCGTGGTCCCGTAGAAGAGATGAGGCGCTCGTAGTACGAGACAAAGACATCGCCAATCCGGTTCGGCTCCGTCGCCCGATCTCCCTGATCATCCACCACCGAGATGATCCTATTGGCAAGCTGCCTATTCTTTACCGTCTGGTGGAAGAATTTGGTGTTTTGATCTCCATCCTTTAACCACCTGATTCGAGACTTCTGGCGATAAAAGCCTCCTCCTGTAGTCTAAGTGTGGAGAACTCCACCGTGGCATCCCTCTCCTCCTGGGCAAGGGCCATACTGAATGGATCCTCCTGAAGGGATAGCTGAACCATACTAAGCCGCTCCCGAGCTATCCTGGTATGGTTCAAGATGTCTGAGTACGAATCCCGATTGAAATCCTTCAACCGAGCCTTCAGTGACTTCAGCTTCGTGCAAAGCTGAAACATAAGTGAGCCTCTGACTGAAGTGGCCCACACTTGGGCAACCATGTCCATGAAACGTGGGTCGGTCATCCAGAAGTCAAAGAACTTGAACGGCCGACGAACATATACCTCAGGCACCACCCTAATAATCATAGGAGAGTGATCAGAAATACCTGGCGGGAGGAAGTTAGCTTCAGAGAATGAATAAACCGAGCTCCACTGCTGGTTGACCACCACCCTGTCTATCTTCCTCTGATTCCTGGCCAAGCCCTCATAAGAAGACCATGTGTACCGGCACCCGACACACCTCAAATCCTCCAACTCAGCCTCAGACAGGTATTCGTGCAGGTCATTCTCCGATCCTATCCATGTGGAAGCACCACCAAGCCTATCCGATGGGTATCGGATCGCATTGAAGTCCCCCGCCACCAACCACGGGACCTCAGTATAATCTCTACCCAATCGAACCAGATCATGATAAAGCTCCCGCCTCGCAGTAAACGTGTGCTCGCCATAGATAATAGATAAAGCACAGGATGATCCAGAAGACAACCACCTCAGCTGGCCATGGATGGCCTGAGACGAACTCTCCGATAAACAAAAATCTACCATAGAAGGGTTCCAGCCAAACCATATCCTACCCTGATCAGAGTAGCTATAATTAGCCATCCATACCCATCCCGGGACAATATGAGCAGAAATCCCAACAAATAGGGGCTCAGTCGCCTTCGTCTCTATGATACCCAAACAGCACAGATTATGACTCCTGATGAGGTGTCTAACCTCCGCCTGTCGTAAAGAACCTACCACACCCCTAATATTCCAAGCTCCTATGGACATATGAATAAGAGAGGTGTGAGCACTTACTTGGTCTTGGCCTGGAGTCCAGACCTCGTGGAGACACCTAAGGGAAGGCTCACCGGGCGCCTCATAGAAGTAGATTGGGCCCCTTCCCCATCGGATGCACTCCGGTCCTCCTCGGATGAACTAGTATTTGCCGACTCCATCGGGGAGGAGATCTCACCCGTCTTCACAAGCTGTTGCTTCCTCCCTTTCCTCCCCTTCTTCTTTCTTCCTTTCTTTCCTTTCTTTTTCTTCGATTCAACAGGCACCCAACTTCCTTCTTGACCCTCACCAACCATTTCCTCTAGATCATCAAAGAAGAAAGGTGTAGAAGTTGCTGCTCTACCCGATCTAGGTGTCACCGGGTGTTGAATCGCCGGAAGACCAGCAACAATAGGATGAAAACCGGCCTGACCGTCGGATGGAAATGCTGAACCGGACTGCACAGAAGAATCGACTGAGCTTTGGGGTGAACCGGCTATGTCCGGCTTGACTGTGCCGGTCGGACCATCGCCCTCTGTCACTTGAGTCTGCAAACCGGCCTGATTCACTACCCTTCCTTGATCCTGCGAACCGGTTTGAGTCGCTGTCATCCTCGAAAGAACTTGGACCGCTTCTTCCTGCTGCTCACCCGAGCCAGGCCTAGCTAAAACCGGTCTACAGACGCTGACGCTCTCCTGTGCTTGGTACACGGACGGTTCGGTGACATGAACCAGCGAACTACACCGGTCTGGTATCCGGTCCATCTCTGTGGGTCGCAAATACTGGGCCTGTCCCATGTCGTCATCTACTTGTGGCGACCTGGTTCCATGAACTTTCGGTTGGGCCGCCCGCTGCAGGTCATGGACCGGGTGAGGAACTAGGTCCGTGGGCTCCAGTGGCTGAGTGGACGGATGGGCTTGTTGGAAGCCTTTCTGCGCCAATTCGAACTGCACTTGCTGAACAGATGGGCCGAGTTCCTTTGTCAGATGATTTGGCTCGTTTTGGATAGAGGTCGATGGTTGTACGACGGACTCCTTGGGGCTCGCCTGTGATGCCAGTAACCTGGGCTGGAGAACGAGGCTAGTGGCTTCCTAGGCGAGCTGGGAGAGCGTCCGGTTGCCTTGCTCGTCATAGGCCCGTTGTGGCATTGGATCCAGAAGCTGGGCCCCTGTTTGTGGACAATCCCTTGCAGCCTGAGGAGGTCACTGTACCGGCCCCTTGGATGGTCCATTCTGTGCATGTTGCCCCGCAATGTGTTGCCCCTCCCCCTGTGAGTTGACTGCAGACCTGCTCCCCTTGTCCAGACGTGCCCCCGCCGTTCCCAACTTACAATCATGGCCGAAGACTCCACATAGATTACACATCAAAGGCTTCCATTCATATTCCACTTCAATAAGTATTTTCTCCCCTCCCAAGGATACAGGAATGGAAGATTTCAGCGGTTTCTTGGCAGTGACTTCAATACACACCCGGGCAAAGGATATCATTTTCTTTGATTCCGTTGCCCCATCCACATAGAGGGGCTTGCCCAGCTTGCTAGCAAGGATCCCTATGCTCAATGGTGACCATAAAGTGTAAGGGAGGTTCTTCAATCTTACCCAAATAGGCACTGTTAAGAGCTGTCCCTTTTCAAGCTTCAATAATGGGTGCCACTGCTGGAGTATCATCGGGACCTTAGCTAGCATAATATGTCCCCTATCAAGAATTTGCTTCCTATAGGTCTCATCCGGGATTCTAAAGAAAAAGAATCCCCCGTCGTTGGCCATAGTTTCATGTAGATGTCCTCCCCATATTTTTTTGAGAATTGCCTCCGTTAACTTAAAAGGAAGTCTCTTTCCCACAAAATATCCAACCAAGCACTCTTTCCACATTGGATCACATGCCTGGAGCATTTCATCAGATACCACCACTTCACTATCATCATCTAACAATGCAGGAAAATGAGGTAAAGAATAACCCTTTTGAACCGGCCGCGCTACATTAGCCCATGATCGATTTAAGGGATGTTGCGCCCTATGTTTATCTGTCCTTGCCCCTAGCGTGAGACCATGATCATTATGTGTAACAGCAGCAACCCCAGCATTTGGTCGTATGGATCGGCTCTTTGAACGTGATCGAGCTATCCTTGTGCTGGAATTTTCTGCTCTACCTTTATCCTTGCTCTTAATCTGTCCAGCCTCTTCATTTATGGAGCCAGGGAGAGGGGGAAATTCGCTGTTCAGTTGAAGGTTAATTCTGGGCTGACTTGCCATACGGACCTTATCTCGAGCACCTTGTGTGTCTTGCGAAGGCTGTACCCCAGGAACCAGACTCAATCCGCCCCTTCTATGCCCTTTCCTCGTGAGTGAGCGTCCCCTTGGTCCTTGATGATTCTGCTTTGGATTGGTACCGCCCAAGTCCTTTTCAGGCAGCCCATCACATTCCTGGTGATTATTGCCACTCAATTGCAGACCAGCAAAGGCCCTAGTGCGGTCAACCCCTTCCATTTCCTCCATTTGTGCCATCGCTCACTGACTTTCACCGTCACCCAACAATAGATACATAATAGATTAAGTTGCGAGTTAGACTGACCTGGTCAGAGGAATGTGTCCCAGCAGGTAGTCCAGGTACAACAACGAACTTGTTCTCCCAGCACGTCCCGGTTCAGTCTACGAACGTTATTCACAGATCGAGTCCAGATTCTTGTTCGTCCACCGACCAGGTTTGGATTAGCTCCTTGTTCACCTTATGCGTCAACAGCTCGAACCCATTTCAGTCCCGGGTTAGTGAGGAAATCAGTCAAACACTTGGAACTCACGGACTCAGCAGCAACTCTGACGAGCTTGAACTGGCTGGAACCTCACCGACAGACCCCTTGAGCTGAAGCACTCGAAGGGGTTACAAGAATAACACTTCAACAAAGATATGTTGAAGATTGGACAGCTCAAATCACTGTGGAGGTTCGAATCAGGAAATATCAATCTTCCTCCAGTCAGGCGACTTTCCAGAGGTAAGTTGAGCTATCTAGTTCGTTGCACCATGAAACTGGAAAAAGAAGAACAGCCAGATCTCGATCTCCACTACTGCCCAGACAAATTCCTGTTGTGGGTATATTCTACAATAAAAGAAGGATTTCTCCTCCAAAAATCAATACATTCCACGAAACCCAGCTCGAGTAATCAAAGATCTCCTTTCGGACTCTTAGCCTCGCGACCTAGCTGAAGTTAACAGCAGCTCAAGTAGCTTGAGCTACTTAGTTCCACTCCATTCAACCTCTTGAGCTAAGACCATCCAGCTCCATCCACAAACATCCTTCCAGGAGTTTATATTGAAGATTAGAAGTATTGTTCCTCAGTAGAGATGAAGAAACAAAGATTAAACTAACCCTGGTTGCAGGAGTCAGCCGTGATGAGCGATGAAGGCTCTTACCCAGAAGACCCTAGGTCAGTCCTCAGTTGACGAGCGATCCAGCCAAATCGTTCATACAGAGTGAGACCCCAGAAAGAAAGAGTGATGCCATCCAAGATTCACAGCATTTCCATGCCAAGAACTTACACAATCAAATAGCCCTTTCCAGATCTGTAGAATCGCGACCATCAAGAGGTACTGGTCTTCAATCAACCATATCTACCAACTTAAGTGGAATCCGTCGAAGCCACTCGAAGAAGTTTTAGATCAAGTAGAAACTTAACTCCCCTCCAAAAATCAGCCCCAACCAACATTCACAGCTCAAGAAATCAAGAAACTTCTTTACCGTGTTCTAGTTCGCAACCAGCAGAGGGGCGTGACTTCATAAGGCCATAACTTTTCTTACAAAACAAATTTAAGACGCTGTTCGGAGGGGTTGTAGATCGGGTCGAGAGCTACCTCTCCTCCGAAAATCAGCTCCAAATACCATCCACAAGTGAAGAAATCCAGAAAATCATTTTCGGACTCCAAAACCGCACCAGAAGGGAGTGCAGATCTTCAAACAGCCATAACTTTTAGCTCAGATCGAATTTGTTGACGCCGTTCGGAGGGGTTGTAGATCGGTGGAAGAGGCACCTCCCCTCCGAAAATCAGTCCCAACGGACCACCGGAGTTCCGGCAATCAGCGGTTTCTCTTTCCGGCCACTTTGCTGCCCAGGATGAACAGTACCCGCGTTGGGAGAGTTTCGTCCGTACAAGGGCCCACGAAAATGACGAAAATTGCAGTTGTTTTTTTTTTGTAAATGTAAGTATTATATAGATTTTACCATGCAAAGCTGTACAAGGCGTATGTCTTGGTACCACAAAACTCACACTCAACACTACAATAGATGTGTGAGTGCAAGGGTACCAAGAAAGCAAACGTACATCCAAAGGAGGACGCCTAAATACATCATCTAAACGATGGAAGGCCTAAACAGTGGCCAACAAAGCCAAATGGCTAAACTACATAAATCTCTAACTAGTGAGACTAAAATAAATCAGCTATCACAAAAAATGGAGGGGTCAATCTCCCACCTCACCTGGACCCGCCTATTGTGGGGAGTGTCAATAACAGGTTGGAACAATCTGGCTCTGTCTTTGACCATCATGATAAGCTTCGTCTTCATAGCTGGAACGAAGACTCGGCAATTACGGAATAAGGCGTCATTCCGTGTCTTCCATATGATATGGCATAAGGCTCCCAGGGAGAATCTGGCAATACTCTGATGGAAGTGATTGCCAAATATATGTCTGATAGCCCACTCGAGCGTCTCCTGCCACGATCCCTGTCTCCAAGAAATTTGACAATTCTGGGCCCAGAATGATGCAAGCCCAGCGGTAACCCGGCATCCGAAGAAGAGATGATCTATGGAATCCGGCCTAGCATGGAAGAAAACACACGAACCATCCTCTATCCTACCAGAAGATAACAGGAATACCTGGGTGGGTAGCCTGTTCCTCGTCATGATCCACAGGTGGAACTGATGCCTCGGAATGATCGCCTTGTTCCATATGAAGGAAGACCATGGAACTCTCGGACCCCTCGGACGAACAACACTCCATGCGGATGCCACGGAGAAAGTGCCGAAAGAGTCCCCCAACCACCGAAAGCAGTCACGTCGGTTAGCCAAAACAGGAAGCGGTCCCAACTCATGCAAGATAGATGGGTCCCGTCCTCGAGCCACAAAAAGATCGGCCAGCGTGGCCTTCCTGGATAGACCGGTGCGATAGATGTCCCGGTCGGTATATAGAATGTGAAGCGGACCACTGTCATGCCAGTGATCAAACCATAAAGAAATAATCCTCCCATCCCCCACTCCCCACCGGAACATATGCTTGAACTCCTGCCCAACAATCCTCTTCCTGGCCCAGGAACAAAAAGTCGGTGGCTTAGCCACCCAAAAACTGTGTCTACCAAGGAAGACCGAGTGGATCCACCTACACCACAACGACTCCCTATCTACAAAAAGGGTCCATATATGCTTAAGCATGGCCGCCCTATTACTCTCCCTGAGGCGCCTAATACCTAAGCCCCCCTCCTCCTTGGGTAAACAAACGTCCACCCATGCTACCTTGGCTCCCCCCGGTCCAAGCTCAGGGCCTTTCCATAGGAACTGCCTAAGTACCCGCTCAATCAACTCTATAACTGAACATGGTAACATAAAAACTCCAGACCAGTACACCTGAATAGCGTGGAGGACTGACCTGACAAGCTGCAGACGTCCCGCGAACGATAGAAATCTCTGAGTCCACGCCTGCGCTCGCCTGGTGATCCTGTTGACCAGGGAGACACAGTCTACCGGATATCACTGGTACCCCCAGGTAATGGAACGGAAAGGCGCCAATCCTGAATCCGAGTAGATCCACTATAGCCTCTTTGAGATCCACCGACCCTCTTGAGATATAGACCTCGCTCTTCTCCAAGTTCGGCTCCAATCCCGGCCACTGAGAGAACATGGTGAAAGCCGTCTTCATGAGTCCCACCGAAGCCACGTCCGCTCCACTGAACAGTAGTATGTCGTCGGCAAAGAATATATGAGTCAGCCCAGTCGACCTGCACCTCCAATAGTACTGGTACCCTGGTAACGCCACCTGCCTGGCGATGATGCCTGAGAAGACCTCCATGACCATAGTGAAAAGATAAGGGGAGATAGGATCTCCCTGCTTGAGGCCCCTCAAACTAGAGAAGAAACCCTTAAGCTCCCCATTAATAGAGATAGAGAACTTAGGGGTTCTAACACATATCATAATCAACGCAACCAGATACTCCGGAAACCCAAAAGCAACTAAGGTGGACTCCAAGAAACCCCAATCAATCGTGTCATAGGCTTTCCTAAAATCCACCTTCATAGCACACTTCGGGGAGTACGGGTCGTAATGGAAGTCACAAAATAACTCCTAGGCTAACATAATATTATCGCTAATCCGCCGACCTTTGACAAAGGCATTCTAAGAGGGGTTGATAATCGAAGGCAACACCGAAGCCACTCGATTGGCTAGCAACTTAGTAATGCACTTGTAAACGGTATTACAACATGCAATGGGCCTATAATTGCTGACCGACGATGCATTAGGGACCTTGGGAACTAGAGCTATGATAGTGGTATTAATCTACCTCAACAAGCATTTAGACCTCAAGAAATCCATAATAGCAGCCGTAACCAGTGGCCCCACTATATCCCAAGACTGCCTAAAGAACTCCACCGTAAACCCATCCGGCCCCGGGGCTTTCCCCGAGGCAAGTGAAAATAAGGTAGTACGTATCTCTAGCTCAGTAAAAGGACATGATAGGCTACTAACCTGGCTATCCTCCAGTGTGCGAGAGAGGACCGCCCTGATATCTTGGGGAGCAGGTCGATCCCGTGGTCCCAAAGAAGAGAAGAGGTGCTCGTAGTACGAGACAAAGACATCGCCAATCTGGTCCGGCTCCGTCATCCGATCTCCCTGATCATCCACCACCGAGATGATCCTATTAGCAAGCTGCCTATTCTTCACCGTCTAGTGGAAGAATTTAGTGTTCTGATCTCCATCCTTTAACCACCTGATGCGAGACTTCTAGTGATAGAAAGCCTCCTCCTGTAGTCTAAGTGTGGAGAACTCCACCGTGGCATCCCTCTCCTCCTGAGCAAGGGCCAAACTGAATGGATCCTCCTGAAGAGATAATTGAACCATACTAAGCCGCTCCCGAGCTATCCTGGTACGGTTCGAGATATCTGAATACGAATCCCGATTGAAATCCTTCAACTGAGCCTTCAGTAGCTTCAGCTTCATGCAAAGCTGAAACATAAGTGAGCCTCTAACTGGAGTGGCCCACACTTGGGCAACAATATCCATAAAATGCGGGTCGATCATCCAGAAGTCAAAGAACTTGAATGGCCGACGAACATGTACCTCAGGAATCACCTTGATAATCATAGGAGAGTGATCAGAAATACCTGGCGGGAGGAAGTTAGCTTCAGAGAATGAGTAAACCGAGCTCCACTGTTGGTTGACCACCACCCTGTCTATCTTCCTCTAATTCCTGGCCGAGACCTCATAAGTAGACCATGTGTATCGGCACCCGACACACCTCAGATCTTCCAACTCAGCCTCGGACAGGTACTCATGCAGGTCATTCTCCGATCCTATCCATGTGGAAGCTCCACCAAGCCTATCCGATGGGTATCGAACCACATTGAAATCCCCCGCCACCAACCATGGGACCTCAGTATAATCTCTACCCAATCGAACCAGATCATGATAAAGCTCCCGCCTCGCAGTAAACGCGTGCTCGCCATAGATAATAGATAAAGCACACAATGATCCAGAAGACAACCATCTCAGTTGGCCATGGATGGCTTGAGACGAACTCTCCGATAAACAAAAATCTACCATAGAAGGGTTCCAGCCAAACCATATCCTACCCTGATCAGAGTAGCTATAATTGGCCATCCATACCCATCCCGGGACAATATGAGCAGAAATCCCAACAAATAGAGGCTCAGTCGCCTTCATCTCTATGATACCCAAACAACACAAATTATTACTCCTGATGAGGTGTCTAACCTCCGCCTGCCTCAAAGAGCCTACCACACCCCTAATATTCCAAGCTCCTATGGACATATATATACAAGAGAGGTGTGGAGGCCTACCTGGTCATGGTCTGAAGACCCGATCTCGTGGATACCCCAACAGGGATGCCTGGAGGACGCCTTGTAGGTAAAGGATGACCTCCGTCACCATCACCATCTGATGCACTCCTGTCCTCCTCCGAGGAATTGCCATGTGATGAGTCCACCGGGGAGGAGGTCTCACCCGTCCTCGTCACTACAATTTTCTTCGTTTTCTTGGTTTTCTTCTTTCTCCCCTTCTTACCCTTTTTCTTCTTTGGTTCAACCCGCTCCCACCCTAGGGCTTGGTCACCACTAACCTCCTCGTCGAGATCATCAAAGAAGAAAGAGGATGCTTGAGACACTTTACCCGATTTTGGAGCCGCGGGGTGTTGGACCGCCGGTAGGCCAGCCACCACAGGGGTTGTGGACGCTGCATTGGCCAGCAAGTCGTCCAAACCGGTGGACTCGGCAGACAGCTCGGTTTGAACCGATTGATGCCGGTCCTCGTCCACCGGCTTACTTGTTGGACTGATTGAAGAACCGATTGAAGAACCAGTCGGCTGCTGTGTGTCAGGTTGCCGGTCTGGTCCCCATGCTGGCTTGCAGTGAGCTGGAGTTGTTGGTCGGTCAAACCCGTAGATCGTTCCGAGTGAGCCTGTTGCACGTGGTCCATCCCGTCTGCTGTCCAGTCTGCTGCACTAGGTTCAGACCGTTGGACCAACTGGTCTTCCTACCTCACTGAACCATCGTCTTCAAATGGGCCGGTCTTTTGCTGCAAACCGGTCTGGCCAGTGCGTTCAGCTATGGGTGAATCCCGATTTCCCGCTAGACCGGGTTGGTCTTCACGAGGCTTGCCGCTCACACCAGATAGATCGGTCTGTTCTTGTACAGCCTGCACACCGGTCTGTTCTCCGGTCTGTCCATCCGATGAATGTTGCTGAACCGTCCGCTCAACTCGGTCTGCAGGAGATGGGCTGCCGTGGGCTCGGGGGGTTGAGGTCCCAGGCGCACAGGCTTGTTTTAACCCACGGGCGTGCAGTGCAGGTAGTTGGGCTTCACTTGATTCTGCTTCGTGGGCCAAGTTAGGGATTCGCTCATTCTCCCCAAGGGCCAGATTACGATCACCTTGCATAACAGCCTTTCCTCTCGGGTGGGCTTGCTTAAATCCTTCTTGAGCAAGCTGGTACTGGATCTGTAACGCAGAGGAGTTCGCAGGGTCAGTCCGGTCCACCTGGTCAAGCGTGGAAGAAAGCCCATCTTTGTTAACCCGTCGGCTACTGTTCCTGCTGTTATTCAGCTCATCTTGGCCCATAGCATGTTGCGGTCCACTTTGGGCTTTCGGGTGGCTCTTTATGCGAGCTAGGTTGTTTGGCTCTCCTTTCGTCCGACGTCCAGCATCACCTTCAGTCCCTTGAAGCATGTCATTACACCTATGGCCAAAAACACAGCACTTGTCGCACCGAACCGGCTTCCATTCATATTCCACTTCCACCATAAATGATTTCCCCTCCATAGATATAGGAATTGTAGACCTCATCGGTCTCTTGGCACTTACTTCCACACATACTCAGGCGAAAGAAATCATCTTCAATGCTTCCGTTTGGCTGTCCACATAGAGAGGTTTTCCGAGCTTGCTTGCAATTTTCCCAATGCTCAACGGAGACCAAAGAGAGTAAGGGAGATTCCTTAGTCTCACCCATATAGGAACCGTATCGATTCTTCCCTTACGGAGCTCTAGGAGAGGTTGCCATTGTTGAAGGATCATGGGGACCTTCGATAGCATATTGTGGCCCCTATCAATAATTCGTCTCCTATATTCCTCATCTGAGATTCGTAAGAAAAAGAAACCATCATCGTTCGCCATGACTTCTTGGAGGGAACCTCCCCACATCTTCCTAAGAATGGCTTCAGTCAACTTGAATGGGAGCCTCTTCCCAACAAAGAATCCAACAATGCAGTCCTTCCACAGTGGATTGCACGCTTCTATCATGTCTTCGGTGACCACTAGTTCACTGTCATCTTCAAACAGGTCCGGGAAATGAGGCAGAGCGTACCCACTTGTCGCTGCTCTTGCCACATTTACCCAAGATCTAGGTAGTTGACTCGGTTGAGCTTGCTTCTGTTTAGCTCGGGTAGACGTGTTAGTCAATGTTTGACCATCAACTACTTCGGCCACCATCTTGGTAGAAAGGGGTTGTTGGGTACCACGACGGCTTAGTGAACGCCTTTGTCCATTATCCCTTCCTCTTGCGAACTGGTCTCTCAACCCTGGTCCTCTACTCTTGGACTGAGATTTCCGTCGAGCAGAAGCTGGTCGCCTTACTTCTATATTTGGGGGGGCAGTTTCCTTCATTCCAATGATGGTCCGAGTAAGAGGAGGAAATTGTTCCTCCTCCATTGGTTCTCGAGTTCCTTTACGAGTCAGGGAACGTCCTCTTCCCACAGTCTCGTCCACATCCTCCACAGGCCGCGATCCCCCACCCTTGGTGATCACCTCCGGCGGCCTCGTGTTGTCGGTCACCATGACATTCCAGTCACATACCCGCCCAATATACTCCAAGGAACAGCTTTTGCCACCCAGAAGAGCAACATAATTGTGTTTGTAGGTGTGTCCACAAACTCTAGTGCACCGTCCTGGCAAATGAATGGCAACTAAGCAGGAGAGATGAGTAAAACTGACCTGGATAGCTGTTCCGTTGTATCTGGCGCAGCACCTTATCCTGATACAAACTGGAATCAAGCGTGAAAGTTGGGCAGATTCACCACTGTATGAGGCCACAGTGATGGTCCAGATTCATACAACGATTGACTCGTGTATTAGGTCCAGCTCTCGCTTGAACCCATCCGCATATCAGTCCAAGTGCAGTGGGAATTCCATCGAGCAATTGGGGTGCAGACCTTTACAGCAGCAGTCAGGGTAATCTTCAGCTAGCTAGCTCACGATCGTGGGGACACCTGAGCTAAGATGCTCCAACCAGATACAAGAATAGCACTTCCCACAGCTATGTTGAAGATTGGGAGGGTCAATTCGATCTGGAGAACCCACCTCGAACGAATCTCTTTCCAGACCCCTCCCCGTCTACCCAGAAACCTATACTGTCCAGTCGTGTTTCTCAGTATGAGCTACCAACCGAGCTCAACAGCCATTGCCCAATTCAACCTACGCTTCCAGTTGAGCTTTCTAGCTCCACTTCCTTAGATCTTTTAGAGCTAAACGCTCGATGACTGCAGAAATCTTCCACCCAAGATCCCATAGTGATGAACTTAGAACCCGGCCTTCAATATCGAGACGAGGACCTCTCTCTGCAGCTTCGTCAACCAGTTTCATACTTCAACTCCTCCCTTGAGCTGGCAATATCTTCTACTACGGATCAGCTGCAAGGAAGAAGTCAGCTGTGAAGCTTAGCTCCAGCTTTAAGCTGTGAATTCCGGACTCAGCATGTTCAAAATGAATCTGCTTCAATCGTAGTGGTATTCCTTCGAACACTTGCAAGGCACAGCGTCAGTTCTTCCGTTCCTTGCAGGTGCAATGGTCGTGAGCTACTTTGATGTGCTTCGTTCGGCCCCTTGAGCTAAAGCACAACTAGGGCATAGTCGAGCAACCTTCCAGCAGCTTAGATTGAAGATCCCAGGTGTTGAGGTCAAGAGAAGATGAAGATACGAAGATACTCCCCTTGCGTCTCCAGTTCACAACACTCGCGCATTCAACTGAGATTGAAAGGCCAGATATCCTTCTTGGATACTACCCAGCCAAATTCCATTGGAAGGGTTATTGTACCAGTCAAGTAGGATCTCTCCTCCAAAAATCAAGCCATTCCAACACCCACAGCCCCAGAAATTCGAGTAGCCCCTTTCGGAGCTTCAAACTCGCGACCAGCAGGAGATGTCCGACTTCAATCGACCATAACTCCCAGCACATATAGAATTTGTTAAAACCGTTTGGAGGGGTTATAGATCAGCTCAAGGCGTGCCTCCCCTCCAAAAATCAGCTCCAACCAACATTCACAGCTCAAGAAATCAAGAGACTTCCCTACCATGTTCCATTTCGCAACCAGCAGAGGGGGCGCAACTTCAGAAGGCCATAACTTTTTGCTCAGATCAAATTTGTTGACGCCATTTGGATGGATTGTAGATCGGCAAGAGAGGAACCTGCTCTCCAAAATTCAGCCCTAACGGACCACCGGAGCTCGGGCAATCAGCGATTTCTCTTTCCAGCCACCTTGCTGGACCCGATGAACAGTAACTCGCGTGGAGAGAGTTTGTCCGTACAACCAGGCGTGGGTGGGCCGAAAATGGCAAAATCATCGAAAATTGCAGTTGTTTTTTTTTGGTAAATGTAAGTATTATATAGATTTTACCATGCAAAGCTGTACAAGGCGTATGTCTTGGTACCACAAAACTCACACTCAACACTACAATAGATGTGTGAGTGCAAGGGTACCAAGAAAGCAAAAGTACATCCAAAGGAGGACGCCTAATACATCATCTAAATGATGGAAGGCCTAAACAGTGGCCAACAAAGCCAAGTGGCTATACTACAAAAACTCAAAACTAGTGAAGACTAAAATAAATCAGCTATCACAAAAAATGGAGGGGTCAATCTGCCACCTCACCAGGACCCGCCGATTGCGGGGAGTGTCAATAACAGGCTGGAACAATCTGGCTCTGTCTCTGACCATCATGATAAGCTTTGTCTTCATAGCTGGAACGAAGACTCGGCAATTACGGAATAAGGCGTCATTCCGTGTCTTCCATATGATATGGCATAGGGCTCCCAAGGAGAATCTGGCAATACTCTGATGGAAGTGATTGCCAGATATATGTCCGATAGCCCACTCGAGCATCTCCTGCCACGATCCTTGTCTCCAGGAAATCTGACAATTCTGGGCCCAGAATGATGCAAGCCCAGCGGTAACCCGACATCCGAAGAAGAGATGATCTATAGAATCCGGCCTAGCATGGCAGAAAGCACACGAACCATCCTCTATCCTACCAGAAGATAACAGGAATACCTGGGTGGGTAGCCTGTTCCTCGTCATGATCCACAGGTGGAACTGATGCCTCGGAATGATCGCCTTGTTCCATATGAAGGAAGACCATGGAACTCTCGGACCCCTCGGACGAACTACACTCCATGTGGATGACACGGAGAAAGTGCCGGAAGAGTCCCCCAACCACCGAAAACAGTCACGTCGGTCAGTCAAAACAGGAAGCGGTCCCAACTCATGCAAGATAGATGGATCCCGTCCTCGAGCCACAAAAAGATCGGCCAGCGTGGCCTTCCTGGATAGACCGGTGCGGTAGATGTCCCGGTCGGTATATAACATGTATAACGGACCACTGTCATGCCAGTGATCAAACCATAAAGAGATGGTCCTCCCATCCCCCATTCCCCATCGGAACATATGCCTAAACTCCTGGCCAAGCTCAATAATCCTCTTCCAGGCCCAGGAACAAAAAGTCGGTGGCTTAGCCACCCAAAAACTGTGTCTAACAAGGAAGACCGAGTGGATCCACCTACACCACAACGACTCCCTATCTACAAAAAGGGTCCATATATGCTTAAGCATAGCCGCCCTATTACTCTCCCTGAGGCGCCTAATACCTAAGCCCCCCTCCTCCTTGGGTAAACAGACGTCCACCCATGCTACCTTGGCTCCCCCCGGTCCCAACTCAGGGCCTTTCCATAGGAACTGCCTAAGTACCCGCTCAATCAACTCTACAACTGAACATGGTAACATGAAAACTCCAGACCAGTACACCTGAATAGCATGGAGGACTGACCTGACAAGATGTAGATGTCCCGCGAAGGATAAGAATCTCTGAGTCCACGCCTGCGCCCGCCTGGTGATCCTGTTGACCAGGGAGACACAGTCTGCCTTCCCCAGTCTACCGGATATCACTGGTACCCCCAGGTACCGGAACGGAAGGGCGCCCATCCTGAACCCGAGTAGATCCACTATAGCCTCTCGAAGATCCACCGACCCTCCAAAGATGTAGACCTCACTCTTCTCCAAGTTCGGCTCCAATCCCGACCACTGAGAGAACATGGTGAAGGCCGTCTTCATGAGTCCCACCGAAGCCACGTCCGCTCCACTAAATAGTAGTACGTCGTCGGCAAAGAATAGATGAGTCAGCCCAGTCGACCTGCACCTCCAATAGAACTGATACCCTGGTAATGCCGCCTGCCTCACAATGATGCCTGAGAAGACCTCCATGACCAGGGTGAAGAGATAAGGGGAGATGGGATCTCCCTGCCTGAGGCCCCTCGAGCTAGAGAAGAAACCCTTAAGCTCCCCATTAATAGAGATGGAGAACTTGGGGGTTCTAACACATGTCATAATCAACGCTACCAGATACTCCGGAAACCCAAAAGCAACTAAGGTGGACTGCAAGAAATCCCAATCAACCGTGTCATAGGCCTTCCTAAAATCCACCTTCATAGCACACTTCGGGGAGTACGGGTCATGATGGAAGTCACAAAATAACTCCTGGGCTAACATAATATTATCGCTAATCCGCCGGCCTTTGACAAAGGCATTCTGAGATGGACTGATGATGGAAGGCAACACCGAAGCCACTCGATTGGCTAGCAACTTAGTAATGCACTTGTAAATGGTATTACAACATGCAATGGGTCTATAGTCGTTAACCGATGATGCATTAGGAACCTTGGGAACTAGAGCTATGATAATGGTATTAATCTGCCTCAACAAGCATCCAGAACTCAAGAAATCCATAATAGCAGCCGTAACCAGTGGCCCCACTATATCCCAAGACTGCCTAAACGAAAATCGTAGTTGTTTTTTTTTGGAAAAAGTAAGTATTATATAGATTTTACCATGCAAAGCTGTACAAGGCGTATGTCTTGGTACCACAAAACTCACACTCAACACTACAATAGATGTGTGAGTGCAAGGGTACCAAGAAATCAAAAGTACATCCAAAGGAGGACGCCTAAATACATCATCTAATCGATGGAAGGCCTAAACAGTGGCCAACAAAGCCAAATGGCTAAACTACATAAAGCTCTAACTAGTGAAGACTAATAAATCAGTTATCACAAAAAATGGAGGGGTCAATCTGCCACCTCACCTGGACCCGCCTATTGCGGGGAGTGTCAACAACAGGCTGGAACAATCTGGCTCTGTCCCTGACCATCATGACAAGCTTCGTCTTCATAGCTGGAACGAAGACTCGGCAATTACGGAATAAGGCGTCATTCCGTGTCTTCCATATGATATGGCATAGGGCTCCTAGGGAAAATCTGGCAATACTCTGATGGAAGTGATTGCCAGATATATGTCCGATAGCCCACTCGAGCGTCTCCTGCCACGATCCCTGTCTCCAAGAAATCTGACAATTCTGGGCCCAGAATGAGGCAAGCCCAGCGGTAACCCGGCATCCGAAGAAGAGATGATCTATGGAATCCGGCCTAGCATGGCAGAAAGCACACGAACCATCCTCTATCCTACCAGAAGATAATAGGAATACCTGGGTGGGTAGCCTATTCCTCGTCATGATCCATAGGTGGAACTGATGCCTCGGAATGATCGCCTTGTTCCATATGAAGGAAGACCATGGAACTCTCGGACCCCTCGGACGAACTACACTCCATGCGGATGCCACGGAGAAAGTGCCGGAAGAGTCCCCCAACCACCGAAAGCAATCACGTCGGTCAGTCAAAACAGGAAGCGGTCCCAACTCATGCAAGATAGATGGATCCCGTCCTCGAGCCACAAAAAGATCGGCCAGCGTGGCCTTCCTGGATAGACCGGTGCGGTAGATGTCCCGGTCGGTATATAACATGTATAGCGGACCACTGTCATGCCAGTGATCAAACCATAAAGAGATGGTCCTCCCATCCCCCACTCCCCATCGGAACATATGCCTGAACTCCTGCCCAAGCTCAATAATCCTCTTCCAGGCCCAGGAACAAAAAGTCGGTGGCTTAGCCACCCAAAAACTGTGTCTACCAAGGAAGACCGAGTGGATCCACCTACACCACAACGACTCCCTATCTACAAAAAGGGTCCATATATGCTTAAGCATAGCCGCCCTATTACTCTCCCTGAGGCGCCTAATACCTAAGCCCCCCTCCTCCTTGGGTAAACAGACGTCCACCCATGCTACCTTGGCTCCCCCCGGTCCAAGCTCAGGGCCTTTCCATAGGAACTGCCTAAGTACCCGCTCAATCAACTCTATAACTGAACATGGTAACATGAAAACTCCAGACCAGTACACCTGAATAGCATGGAGGACTGACCTGACAAGCTGTAGACGTCCCGCGAAGGATAGGAATCTCTGAGTCCACGCCTGCGCCCGCCTGGTGATCCTGTTGACCAAGGAGACACAGTCTGCCATCCCCAGTCTACCGGATATCACTGGTACCCCCAGGTAACGGAACGGAAGGGCTCCCATCCTAAACCCGAGTAGATCCACTATAGCCTCTCGAAGCTCCACCGACCCTCCAAAGATATAGACCTCACTCTTCTCCAAGTTCGGCTCCAATCCCGACCACTGAGAGAACATGGTGAAGGCCGTCTTCATGAGTCCCATCGAAGCCACGTCCGCTCCACTGAATAGTAGTACGTCGTCGGCGAAGAATAGATGAGTCAGCCCAGTCGACCTGCACCTCCAATAGAACTGATACCCTGGTAACGCCGCCTGCCTCGCAATGATGCCTGAGAAGACCTCCATGACCAGAGTGAAGAGATAAGGGGAGATGGGATCTCCCTGCCTGAGGCCCCTCGAGCTAGAGAAGAAACCCTTAAGCTCCCCATTAATAGAGATGGAGAACTTGGGGGTTCTAACACATGTCATAATCAACGCTACCAGATACTCCAGAAACCCAAAAGCAACTAAGGTGGACTCCAAGAAACCCCAATCAACCGTGTCATAGGCCTTCCTAAAATCCACCTTCATAGCACACTTCGGGGAGTACGGGTCATGATGGAAGTCACAAAATAACTCCTGGGCTAACATAATATTATCGCTAATCCGCCGGCCTTTGACAAAGGCATTCTGAGATGGACTGATGATGGAAGGCAACACCGAAGCCACTCGATTGGCTAGCAACTTAGTAATGCACTTGTAAATGGTATTACAACATGCAATGGGCCTATAGTCGCTAACCGACGATGCATTAGGAACCTTGGGAACTAGAGCTATGATCGTGGTATTAATCTGCCTCAGCAAGCATCCAGAACTCAAGAAATCCATAATAGCCGCCGTATCTAGTGGCCCCACTATATCCCAAGACTGCCTAAAGAACTCCACCGTAAACCCATCCGGCCCTAGTGCTTTCCCCGAGGCAAGTGAAAATAAGGTAGTACGTATCTCTAGCTCAGTAAAAGGACATGATAGGCTACTAACCTTGCTATCCTCCAGTGTGCGAGAGAGGACCGCCCTGATATCCTGGGGAGAAGGTCGATCCCGTGGTCCCATAGAAGAGAAAAGGCGCCCGTAATACGAGACGAAGACATCTCCAATCCGGTCCGGCTCCGTCACCCGATCTACCTGGTCATCCACCACCGAGATGATCCTATTGGCGAGCTGCCTATTCTTCACCGTCTGGTGGAAGAATTTAGTGTTCTGATCTCCCTCCTTTAACCACCTGATGCGAGACTTCTGGAGATAGAAAGCCTCCTCCTGTAGTCTAAGTGTGGAGAACTCGACCGTGGTATCCCTCTCCTCCTGGGCAAGGGTCATGCTGAATGGATCCTCCTGAAGGGCTAACTGGACCATACTAAGCCGCTCCCGAGCCGTCCTGGTACGGTTCGAGATATTTGAGTAGGAATCCCGATTGAATTCCTTCAACCGAGCCTTCAGTAACTTCAGCTTGGTACAAAGCTGAAACATGAGTGAGCCTCTGACTGGAGTGGCCCACTCTTGGGCAACCATGTCCATAAAACGCGGGTCGGTCAGCCAGAAGTCAAAGAACTTGAACGGCCGACGAACCTGTACCTCAGGCACCACCCTGATAATCATAGGAGAGTGATCAAAAATACCTGACGGGAGGAAGTTAGCTTCAGAGAATGAATAAACCGAGCTCCACTACTGGTTAACCACCACCCTGTCTATCTTCCTCTGATTCCTGGCCGAGCCCTCAAAAGTAGACCATGTGTATCGGCACCCGACACACCTCAGATCCTCCAACTCAGCCTCGGACAGGTACTCATGCAGGTCATTCTCCGATCCTATCCATGTGGAAGCTCCACCAAGCCTATCCGATGGGTATCAGACCGCATTGAAATCCCCGGCCACCAACCACGGGACCTCAGTATAATCTCTACCCAATCGAACCAAATCATGATAAAGCTCCCGCCTCGCAGTAAACGTATGCTCGCCATAGATAATAGATAAAGCACACGAAGACCCAGAAGACAGCCATCTAAGTTGGCCATGAATGGCCTGAGATGAACTCTCCACTAAACAGAAATCTACCAACAAAGGATTCCAGCCAAACCATATCCTCCCCTGATCAGAGTAGCTATAATTGGCCAACCATGACCATCCAGGAACAATATGAGTAGAAATCCCAACAAATAAAGGCTCAGTCGCCTTTGTCTCAATGATACCCAAACAGCATAAGTTATGGCTCCTAATGAGATGCCTAACCTCAGCCTGTCGCAGCGAACCTACCACACCCCTAATATTCCAAGCTCCTATGGACATATATACAAGAGAGGTGTGAAGGCCTACCTGGTCTTGGCCTGAAGTCCAGACCTCGTGGATACTCCCATGGGGATGGCTAACGGACGGTGAGGAGGTGCCTGGTGGCCCTCATCATCATCTGAGTCACTTCTCTCTTCCTCGGAAGAGCTACGTGGTAAATCCACCGGGGAGGAGATCTCACCCGTCTTTTCCATTGGTTGCTTCTTCCCCTTCTTAACCTTCTTCTTTCTTCCTTTTCTACCCTTTTTCTTCTTAGTTTGTACGGTCTCCCAACCCCCATCTTGGTCCCCTCCAACCTCTTCATCCAGATCATCAAAATAAAAAGGCAAGGTTTTAGGGACCTTACTCGGCTTAGGAGCTGTAGGGTGTTGGACCGCCGGAAGACCAGCAACTAACGGCTGCATATTGGTCCGCACGTCCTGAGAATCCATGGAACCAGCCTGACTTAAGTCTGAACCGGCCTGGGCATATGCTGAACCGGGCTGGGCACACATGGAACCGAGCTGCGACTCTGAACCGGCCTGGCTTTCTGCTGGATTGGATGCTGTCGGGCCGGTTGAATGGACCGGTTGGGGATGGTCCATTGCTGTTGTCCGGTCCGTGACTAGACCGGTCAGTTCCTGGGCTTGAGACGGCATACTTGGAGGGTCTTCAGACTGTGAATCCCCCTGGGCAAGATCAATCAGGCCGGCCGGTCTGATTGTGTTAACCTCTGCACTCTGCTGGTTTGGGGCGGATGGACCGGTTGAACCGATGGGCTTGCCACGCTGGGTTGGGACGGGAGAGCTCTGCGGACCGGTTCTGAGTTCCTCCAGCCGGGCGGTCTGATCAGCCCCTGTATCCTGGACCGAGTTCATCTGCTGGGCCACCGATTCCAGTGGGCTGGGTTGCTTAAAACCGGTCTGTGCTAGTTTGAACTGGACCTGGTGGACCGACAGGCCAGAATGGCCCGCCTCCAGTATTTGTTCACCCTGGCCCACGTCTTCATTCTCATAGGCCTGGGGCATCAAATTCGTGGAAGGGCCAGCCCTATCTGTATTTTGGACAGGCTGCATTCTGCATTCAGACTGGGTCGCGGCCCCTTTTCCACGAGACAGCCCCTGCGTTCGGCCTCTGTCATTCGTGAGGTCAGCCGCCCAATCCAGCTTTCCATGGACCAAGCGATGATCGACAATCGTGGGCTGTCCCTCACCTTGCCC
>CM057719.1:9234261-9286761 GCA_030064385.1 Melaleuca quinquenervia | reverse complement strand
AGTATATAACACCATACCCATAAAACACAACAAAATTCCCTAGAGGATTTTCCTTGAAAAACCATTCAGTAGGTTTGTACATTGTGTCGAGATGATATTTTATTCCAAATTTCATCATTTTCCCCTTTCAGCTCCCCATACATGCGATCAGCAGGAAAGCTGGATCCAATTGACTATAACGTTTTGTGTATATTGAATTAGATGGTGCTGTTCGGAGTTATTGTAGATCAGGCTGGGAGGAATCAATCCTAAAAAAATAGTCTCAACTGATTACCGATGCTCTAACAATCGAACAATCCCCTTTCGGTTCTCCAGTTTGCAACTAACAGGGATGTGTTGGATTCAAACAGTCATAACTTCCTATGTAGATCGAATCAGACAACGTCATTCGGAGGGATGATAGATCGGAGAGAGAGGAATCTTCCCTCCAAAAATCATGACATCCGATCGGCGGAGCTCCGGCAACCACCATTTTCCTCTATCGGTCGTATTCTGTCCACCGTGAACAGTATCGCAAACTAGACAGTGGTTTCCAACTCAACGGTATAGTATTTAGCTTATAAGTGTGGTTAGCATCTTTTACACATTTATATGAAGTAATGAATTCATGAAACTATTGTTCTTTAGGCCGAGACAATTGACATCCAATCCGCGACTTACTTCGCTCCCGACCCACCCCTTGACGAGATGGTTGGGTAACTCTAGGAAGCGGGGGAAAGTCAGCATTTGGATCTTTGCTCGGTCGAGATTTCCGCCTATCACTTGGTCTCCTAGCACGACCGTCCACCATGTTCGGACCTTCAGAAGCTACCCACCTAGTTCGTGACCGATCCCTTGCCCCTCCTTGAGCCATGTTTCTTGGTTCTTGGGTACCGTGAATCACAATATCTTGTTCAGCCATTTTATCCAGCACTCCGTGGGTAAGGTCATTCCCTTTCTCCATTGCAACATACTACTCCAAGCAACCAGCAGTAGTCCCAGTCAATTAAGAGACTAGATAATTGACCTAGACCAGAATGTAGGAACTCTGGCTAGTGTATGAATGTACCGCGGAAAGAAGGTCCGATACAGCGAAGGACTTGTACTCACAGCAAGTCCAGGTTCAGCCTCAAAACTCGTCCACAGGGGTGGTCTAGATTCCGCTGGCCAGATTCAGTTTTAGTTTTAGTTTCCAGTTCCCACCGGCGTAACTTTGCCTCACTCCCAATCCAAATTCAGTATGAATGTTCCCGCAAAGCAATCTAGATGCAAATTCCGCAAAACAGTCGACCAGTAGCTGAGGCTTCCACCGTCCGGCCACCCCAAGCTGGGCAGGTCCACCAACTACGATATTCCCCGAACACTGTGGTTTCTTCAAGCTTCGGCTCCCCTTTAAAGTTGTCGCAACCTCCTCGAAGGTGCACCACCTAAGGGTTCGGCTAATGGATTGCTAAGATTAAACCTAGCTCGAGCTCTCCCAAGCTCATACCAATTCACGACTTTGGGTTTCTCTTTTTAGCATGCAAAAGATTTTCAATTTGGAGCCGCCACTAACCTATTTATGGTGGGTTGGTTAGAAACCCATGCAAGGCATCGGGAGTCACGCCTTACTCCTACAAACTAGAGATCTAGGACTCGGGGACTTGGTTACGCTAAATTACTCTAACGTCCTTTCGGTACCTTTTCATTATTTTCAAAACTTCGCAGGCAGTTTGGATTTATTTTAATTCTATTCCTAACATGCAATGGTGACCACTCAAATAAAAATTCAAGAAAGGAATGCAATAATAAAACAAATCAAATCAAATCAAATCTAACCAATAATCGAATCAAATAAAATCAAAACAAATAAAATCAAAACAAATAAAATCACATCAAATCAAATCTAATCTAATCTAGTAAAATGAAATCTAATCTAACAAAATCAAATAAAAATCTAATATAATAAAGTATCAAATAAAATCTAATAGAATAAAATAAGATATGCATGAAAATCAACAAATCTAATGCAATATATGAAGTGCAATTTTTTTGGAATTTTTATGATTTAATTAGCCTAATTATCCATAGCTAAATATTACCTAATCTAAATTAGGACACCAAATATGTCAATTCCAAATTTAAATTAAATCTTATCCAACCAAAGATAATGTCCTATAATGCAATCTAGCTTAAAAAATATCCTAATCATGAAATTTATCTAAAGATGCAATTTTTAAATCTAATCATGAAATTTATCTAATTATGCAACTAACCTAAATATGCAATTAATCTAATATGCATGCAATGCAACAAAATTAATTCAAATATGCAAAAATTAGCTAATCATGCATAAAAAGCAAATTAAACAGAAAACAAGAAACCAAGCACCCAAAAGCTAAATTCTAAAAAAAATGATTTTTTTTAAATTTTTTTATTTTTTTAAATAAAAATAAACGAAAAGATAAAATAAAAAAACAAACGAAACCGGGTCGGGAGCCAAACCGGGTCGGTTCGGTCCCGACCCGTTCAGAGGCGAGTCGGATCCGGCGCAGCCCGATCCACTCGCTGGATCCAGCGAAGAAGCTGGGCTGGGCGCCCAAAGGGCCTAGTCCAGCTTCTTTAATTTTCCTTCGCAGCCCACACGCCCAAGACAACAAAAACAAACCCAAACAGAAATCAGTCCACACGAAAACATAAGGCCCGTCCCCTGCACAAACAAAAATCGTCCAGCCCATAGAGAGAAAAGAAAGAAAAGTCAGCCCAACCCGCGCATGGAGTCCTCTTCTTCTTTTTTTGCGCGCAAAAAAGTCAGCCCTTCTTCTTCTTCACGTGGACCTGCAACAGAAGACTTCACAAGCAACCCCTGGGCTTGCGGTAAAACACGACCAGCAACGACGGGATTCACGACACCACTAGCACACCGGCAACCCTCCGACGCCAACACATCACATAAACATTGAACAAATAATCACAAGTGCAAGCTTAAAACACATGATATGCAGCAAAAGGGGGGGTTTGTTTGCACAAATCATGGGTGTAATATGCAAAATCAAGGGCTAAAATGCATCAAGGAATCAACCAACATGACACACATGCAAGCATAATCATCATACAACCCTCACAATTAATTAAATCAACCACAATCTTCTCGGCACCGAGAAGCAAAATCATGGGAAAAGAAAAATACGGCCACCAAACTCCCTACACGGCTCGAGGAGGTGGCGGGTTGGCGCGCTCGAGCGAACTCGAGCCAAGCCGACGCGCGTCCACGAATTCCCCGGCCGTGATCCTTGGGGACGGTCACGGACAGAACAGTTGTCACCAAACTCACCGAAGAAAAAAGGAAAAGGACGCGTGTCACCGGGGACGCGATTGAGATGAAAGAAACGCCGGAAAACACCATTGCGAGTCACTGCCCTTTCTTTTTTCTCTGCGTGTTTAAGTGTTCTCTTTCTCCCCTTTTCTCTTGTTTTTTCCTCTCTTTTTCCTCCCCCACCGTCTCTCTCTCTCTCCCTCTATCTCTCTCTCTCTCTCTCTCTTTCTCTCTCTCTCTCTCTCTCTCTCTCTGTGTTTGCGCCCCCTTTTCCGAAAAATCCTCCCCCCCCTTTACTCTGACCGAAACCCCTTTCATTTAAGCGAGAAGAATCAAATATTCGGTCCGTAGTGGACCAAATATATATTTTTATTTTCTTTCCCTTTTAACTCTTAGATGAAATATTTCCACTTTGGAACATTATATCTCCTCCTTTCTTATTTCCAGAATTAACACTACCCAATATCTGCTCAAGATTTTTCTCGATTTGCTCAAAATTCCCTAATTAATAATATGCTGAAAAATAAATAAATAAAATTCCTAAAAATTTAGGTGTCAACAGCTGCCCCTCTTTGAAGGTGAGCTCGCAGAGGTTGCATTCAAAGACCGACATGAGACCTAAATTTTGACTATGCAAATGCAATGAAGTGAATTTTTTTTTGAAATTTTTTTTAATTTATTTTTGTTTTTTTTTGAAAAAAAAATGTGAATCTTATTCTAGATGCAATGCTGTGAAAATGCAAATGCATGATACGAGAAAAGAAAACATACCTGCAATCGCTCACCTGGTTTGTTTGCTTGAGGTCCGAACTTTCAATCGGTCACGACAGAAGCAAACGAGGACTCACACTTCAGACTGAGATCTAAATTCTTGTACATCGCCACAGGAATCTGAGATGAGATATCGATACATCGCCATCGATACTCGCTAGTGAGATACCTGTACATCGCCACAGGCTCTCGAGATGTGATACTTGAGAGTGAGATACCTATTCATCACCATAGGCACTCGAGATGAGATAAAATACCGATACATCGCTATCGGCACTTCAAAGTGAGGTACCTATACATCGCCATAGGTACTCGGGGTGAGATACCGATACATCGCCATCGGTACTCGGAAGTGAGATTCCTATACATCGCCATAGGAACTCAAGGTGAGACACCGATACATCGCCATCGGTACTCGAAACATAATACTCAGGCTACGAAAGCATGCCAAGTTAGTGAAAAGAGACCACGGGCTACGAAAGCACGCCGTGTCAATTGAAAAATACTTGAAAGTGAGCTACCTATACATCGCCATTGGCACTCGAAATGATATACTTGGGCTACGAAGGCACGCCAAGATAAGAGACTCCGGGCTACTGGAAGCACGCCGTGTTGATGAAGAGACTACGGGCTATGGAAGCACGCCGCATCGATGAAGAGACTGCGGAAGCACGCCGTGTCGATGAAGAATGACTACGGGCTACAGAAGCACGCCGCGTCGATGAAGAATGACTACGGGCTACGAAAGCACGCCGCGTCGATGAAGGGACTCCGGGCTACAGAAGCACGTCGTGTCGATGAAGAGACTACGGGCTACGAAAGCACGCCGCGTCGATGAAGAATGACTCCGGGCTACGGAAGCACGCCGTGTCCCTGAAAGATGACTCCGGGCTACGAAAGCACGCCGGATTGATTATCTGCAAGAAGAAAGCTCGAGAAAATTCCAGAAATACTCAAAGCTTCAGAAAACAACTTGATTGTTATAAACTCTCTGGTTCTCAGAAGAAAAACTATCACTAGGAGTGATAAGCATAGACAACAATCATGCACATTGATTTTGCATCAAGTTTTCAACAAGATGATTTCCATTCAATAGTGTGAATTTCTCAATAATGTCAAATGAGATGTAGTCAGAAAGGACTTTCACTCGCTCTCATTGGAAGGCTTTTGTCCCGCCCATTAATACGGGAAAAACTGCATCACTCAATCTCATCATCATCATGTCAACAAGGGTCCGAGTATTCTCGCAAGCGGTACAAATTTACCAATCAGAGAGGTCTTTAATAGGACCGTAATTTGGGCTTGGTCAACGGCTGAGCAAAGGGGACTCTTTGAGTCAAGGCTTAGAAAGAATGTCTTCTCAATAAGTGTCACCAGGTTTACAAGTCAAGAACCTAGCAAATGCAATAGAAACAGTCTTGCTCGCACTTCTTCGAGCTAAACTGAAAACATTAGAAACCTCACATTAATTCAAGTGCCCTAATCAGAAGAGGCTTTAAAGGGACGTAATGCAGGTTTGGCTCATAGGTGAGAAATCATGGATAAGTAGGCTCAAAAATGTGTATGAAAATTGGTGATCAATCACCGGGAAATCTTCTCAGGCTCAAATTTCGAGCTTCAAATATTACTTCACTGGGGATGACACATGATTTTTTGCAAAATTGTCTTATTCAACACTTCTTGGAAAGCCCGACTACCTTGAGGGCTGACTTTTGCAAATTTGAGCCTTTGGCTCTGACTTCTATGGGCATCGGCCTTGCTTTTACCAGGCACACTGCTTTTCCTGCCCCTAAGTCTTTTCACTTTCTCTTTTGAACTTGGGCTTTGGCCTTGTTTTTACCAGGCACACTGCTTTTTCTGCCCCATTTTCACTTTTTTTCATTGCTAGATTTGACTGACAAATATGAGTAGTATTACATCTTTAGCTCAAGTCCCATGATGTGACTCTTGTACTCTACTATTTCGAACAGCTTTGAACTTTTTCATGCCCTAGTGTAAGTTTTGATCACCACCAATGCGGGTTTAATTTGAAATAACGATCATAGGCTCAAAGTGGCTAACAAAGGATAAGGGTGTTTATGATAAAGAAATGAATGATCTTCGTCATCCTAAGGCACTTGATTTGACATTTGATTTCACATGTAATAACAATACTCAAAGATTGATGCAAGTGAAAGCAAGAAAGTTTCTACTCATTTCACATCTTTCAACACCAATAATACAAATGTTCCACCAGTTTCCCCAGTGTGGGGTGGTTCTTGACAAGGGTGGTATGAAATGAAACTTCACAAGTGTTTGGCTCAAATGGGGTAACCAATGGATCATTAGTGTTTGGGATAGAGAAATGAACTGCCTCTCATCATTTCGGCTATTGTACTTTTCGCGAGAGATCTCTTCACCCTGCAGACATGGAATTTTTCACACTCTTCTCACGTGTGTATAAGCATAGGACTATGTATGGATATGGCTTGCCTTTCGTCATCCCAACATATCTCATTAACATTCTCAATCAACTCAGCATTACTTTTCAGTGGATTCAAAAACCATCATGCAAAATCATTTTATCAAATGTGGGCACTTTGAGCCTATTTCCAACAATTCATCTTTCTCAAAAAATATCCCAACAGAAAAAGTGATCAGAAATGAAAGTCCATTGGTTGCTTTTGGGTGTGAACACACAGATCATCGCCATGGAAACTCAGTCTTTGATGCCGCATTTTTCGTTCTTGCCCCCTGCATCAAAAGAACGTGCATGAATATGGTTCTAAAATTGGAGAAATTTTCATCACCCATCAATGCAATGTTTCTGCCAAATTGGAAAATGTCCCACGGTTTTGCATGTTAATCTTTGCAAATTACTTTCCTTGGAAAATGCCAATCCTCAATTGGACAAGATGAGTTAGGATCTGACACATGAAGTAAATGGGTTAGAAAAAAAAACAAAAGTTTATCTAACATGTGCCCCTTTTTTTTGAATTTTTGAATTTCTTTTTTTTTGAAATTTTTTTTTGACGAGAAAACATGAAGAAACCCAGCCCTCAAAATTCTCCTTGGATGATTTTTTTCAATTGTTGGATATCATCACCGGGCTGGTTTGGTGTATTTCAACATGTCCTCAAAACAAACTTGTAATTTCATTAATCAAATGAATTACATTATTGGCATGAAAATGCAACTGCTCAAATCAAAACTCAAACAAAAATTGAAATTCTAGAAAGCAAGCAACAAAAGACTCCACAGAGGGGGACACGAAATTTTTTCTACCCAGTGACCTCATTTGCACTTCCACCATGGTCGGGTAAGGGATTTCGCTGGACATTTGGTTGACCAGTGTTGAAAGAAAGTGCCTTCGTGTCCAAGAGATCCTGCACTTTATGCTTCAAAGCATAGCAATCATCAGTAGAGTGACCAACTTCTCCCATATGGTAGTCACATTTCTTGGACGGATCAAAGTTGGAGAACTTCTCAGCATTAGGTCGCTTTGGTTCATGAGAAAGCAAACCTTTCTTTTGGAGGACTGGTAAAACCTTAGACAAAGGTGCAGGGAGAGACGTGAATTGCCTTCTACCACGTCGTTGATGGCTTGGACCTTTTTGCATGCCAACATGCTGTGCACTGGTCATGTTAACTTCAGCTTCAAGCTCTTTTTCCTTTCTCCCATTAAACTTTCTAGTTGGCTCATTGAACCATCCTTCCCTCAACCCGATTTCAATTTGTTCACCGACCGGAATGAGCTAATAGAAGGTCTCAGCAGTTGTGGTTACCATCCGAGTGCGGTATTCATGGGGGAGCGTTCTGATGAACATCTTCCTCAACTCTACATCAGTTGGCTCAGGATCAACCTGGGCAGCTAGATTCCTCCACCGAATGGCATACTCCTTAAACGACTCAGTTCTTTTCTTCTCAGCACACTCAAGGTCGTCACGAGAAGGAGTAATGTCCATTATGTACTTGGATTGCTTCAGAAAAGCTTCACATACTTCATCCCAGGTTTCGAAGAGGTTTACACCCTTCGTGATATACCACCTCAGAGCGGGGCCTGTCAGACTAGCTTGGAATGATTGGACCATCAGAGGAACATTATCGACATACGGGGTCATCCGCACCAAGTACATCTGTAGGTGAGCCCTTGGACATGTTGTGCCATCATACTTCTCGAACTCAGGCATCTTGAATTTCTTTGGCATTTTCACCTTAGAATAGACAGAAAGATCTGTCGCGGATGAGTCCTGGGGGCCCTGCAGTTGCTTCAGCTTCTCCTCTAACTTCTCGAGACGTTTCTCTTGCTCTGTCTTGTGTATATCATCAGCACTAGCTTTTCTCCCACGAGTGGTAATGGAAACTTCTTCCAAAGGAGATATCTCCTCCTCAAAATCGACGATAACGTTGTTATCGATGTTTTGTTTCAATGCTGCTGAGGTTGAGCCTAGCCGGGCTGCCTTAAGTTCAGCTGTCATCTCTTGCATCAAGGTGAAGAACTGCTTCATTTGCTCTTCCATGCTGGTGACACGGTCACGAAGTTCAATTTGATCAGCCATCTTAGCTTTTGACCGCGTGCAGATCGGTGAACGAGGACGCTCCGTGATCACCTAAACAGAAAAGTAATGACAAATAAGCATAATGCACAAAGAAGGAGGAAACGGTCCATGACTCAATTTGGCTAACACTTTTTTTATTTTTTTTCTTCTTCTTTAATGAAAGATTGATTTGCTTGAGAAAATGGTGACATGTGACCCACTTAAAAATAAAAGAAAATAAATTGAGCTTTTTTTTTAACTTGAGGAAAAGAATTATTTCTACTCAAAAGCATCAGAAGACATTACTGACCTAAATTTATCATGGACCGACTCAAAGCATGAAATTCAAAGAATAGTGATAGAAAGCTTACTTCGCAAGTAGATCAGAGGCAATCACATAGACATGCGCATGAAAAGTGCAGCTCGATTTCTATTCTAAAGGCTTAGCAAAGTGGAGCCATAAGGATGATCAGACTAGCTGCAGGCGCGCGTACTAAGTCAAGTCCTTATGACTCCGGCACAGTCAAAGAGTCGACCCGGGTCGCAGGCTTGCAGACTGGGGTGGATACTCTTGACGCCAAGAAAGAAATTCGAGGTTGAGATAGGTGACTCGGGCCGCGAGCATGCGGTTGGAGTGGCATCTATCTCAACACCATCCTAAGTGATCCTATGCGGCCCAAGTCCGGCGGCAGGTTGTGTGTGCTAAAGTGTAGTGCTAAAACAATTAAAGCATGCACAACAATTTAAATCAATCAACACTTGACATAAAAGCATTCAAACAACCCTACAAAAACATTCAACCATGAGTTAGGGACTAACCTGGAATCCTCGCTGCCAAACAAAATTTTGAAAATAAATGAAAATCAGCCTAAGTCCACTAAGAATTTTTAAGTCCCCAGCGGAGTCGCCAAGCTGTCGCAACCTCCCCGAAGATGCACCACCTAAGGGTTCGGCTAATGGATTGCTAAGATTAAACCTTGCTCGAGCTCTCCCAAGCTCATACCAATTCACGACTTTGGGTTTCTCTTTTTAGCATGCAAAAGATTTTCAATTTGGAGCCGCCACTAACCTATTTATGGTAGGTTGGTTAGAAACCCATGTAAGGCATCGGGAGTCACGCTTTACTCCTACGAACCAAAGATCTAGGACTCGGGGACTTGGTTACGCTAAATTACTCTAACGCCCTTTCGGTACCTTTTCATTATTTTCAAAACTTCGCAGGCAGTTTGGATTTATTTTAATTCTATTCCTAACATGCAATGGTGACCACTCAAATAAAAATTCAAGAAAGGAATGCAATAATAAAACAAATCAAATCAAATCAAATCAAACCAATAATCGAATCAAATAAAATCAAACCAAATAAAATCACATCTAATCAAATCTAATCAAATATCAAATAGAATCAAATCAAATCAAATCAAATCAAATCTAGTAAAATGAAATCTAATCTAACAAAATCAAATAAAAATCTAATCTAATAAAGTATCAAATAAAATCTAAGTAAAATCTAATAGAATAAAATAAGATATGCATGAAAATCAACAAATCTAATGCAATATATGAAGTGCAATTTTTTTGGAATTTTTATGATTTAATTAGCCTAATTATCCATAGCTAAATATTACCTAATCTAAATTAGGACACCAAATATGTCAATTCCAAATTTAAATTAAATCTTATCCAACCAAAGATAATGTCCTATAATGCAATCTAGCTAAAAAAATATCCTACCAAAAATACCTAATATGCAATCTACACTAATTATGCAAATTAATCTAAATGTGCAATTAATCTAAACATGCGATTATTCAAATAAACGTGCAATTCTAACTCTAAAAATGCAATTTCCAATTTAAACATGAAATTAATCTAAAGATGCAATTTTTAAATCTAATCATGAAATTTATCTAATTATGCAACTAACCTAAATATGCAATTAATCTAATATGCATGCAATGCAACAAAATTAATTCAAATATGCAAAAATTAGCTAATCATGCATAAAAAGCAAATTAAACAGAAAACAAGAAACCAAGCACCCAAAAGCTAGATTCTAAAAAAAATGATTTTTTTAAATAAAAATAAACGAAAAATAAAATAAAAAACAAACAAAACCGGGTCGGTTCGGTCCCAACCCGTTCAGAGGCGAGTCGGATCGGGCGCAGCCGGATCCGCTCGCTGGATCCAGCGAAGAAGCTGGGCTAGGCGCCCAAAGGGCCCAGTCCAGCTTCTTTAATTTTCCTTTGCAGCCCACACGCCCAAGACAACAAAAACAAACCCAAACAGAAATCAGTCCACAAGAAAACATAAGGCCCGTCCCCTGCACAAACAAAAATCGTCCAACCCACAGAGAGAAAAGAAAGAAAAGTCAGCCCAACCCGCGCATGGAGTCCTCTTCTTCTTTTTTTGCGCGCAAAAAGTCAGCCCTTCTTCTTCTTCACGTGGACCTGCAACAGAAGACTTCACAAGCAACCCCTGGGCTTGCGGTAAAACACGGCCAGCAACGACGGGATTCACGACACCACTAGCACACCGGCAACCCTCCGACGCCAACACATCACATAAACATTGAACAAATAATCACAAGTGCAAGCTTAAAACACATGATATGCAGCAAAAGGGGGGGGGTTTGTTTGCACAAATCATGGGTGTAATATGCAAAATCAAGGGCTAAAATGCATCAAGGAATCAACCAACATGACACACATGCAAGCATAATCATCATAAAACTCTCACAATTAATTAAATCAACCACAATCTTCTCGGCACCGAGAAGCAAAATCATGGGAAAAGAAAAATACGGCCACCAAACTCCCTACACGGCTCAAGGAGGTGGCGGGTCGGCGTGCTTGAGCGAACTCGAGCCAAGCCGACGCGCGTCCACGAATTCCCTGGCCGTGATCCTTGGGGACGGTCACGGACGGAACGGTTGTCACCAAACTCACCGAAGAAAAAAGGAAAAGGACGTGTGTCACCGGGGACGCGATTGAGATGAAAGAAACGCCGGAAAACACCATTGCGAGTCACTGCCCTTTCTTTTTTCTCTGCGTGTTTAAGTGTTCTCTTTCTCCCCTTTTCTCTTTTTTTTCCTCTCTTTTTCCTCCCCCACCGTCTCTCTCTCTCTCCCTCTCTCTCTCTCTCTCTCTTTCTCTCTCTCTCTCTGTGTTTGCGCCCCCTTTTCCGAAAAATCCTCCCCCCCCTTTACTCTGACCGAAACCCCTTTCATTTAAGCGAGAAGAATCAAATATTCGGTCCGTAGTGGACCAAATATATTTTTTATTTTCTTTCCCTTTTAACTCTTAGATGAAATATTTCCACTTTGGAACATTATATCTCCCCCTTTCTTATTTCAAGAATTAACACTACCCAATATCTGCTCAAGATTTTTCTCGATTTGCTCAAAATTCCCTAATTAATAATATGCTGAAAAATAAATAAATAAAATTCCTAAAAATTTAGGTGTCAACAAAAGTGTAGAAGGGTAGCACACAGCTGACAGCAGCACTCAGCTTCCTCAGTCAATTCAGCAAACACCTCGACTGCAGCAAGACCTTCTCGTTTCACCTTTACCCCTGAGTTATGCCATTCTCTGCATGAAATAGCTGAGCTTAGACGACCCAGTAGGTGCTTAGTTCCAGCTCTCCTACAATAGCCTAGGAGATTCAGCACGTAATGCAATCCAGACTTGACTATCCCTAAGACTCCAGCTACCCACAGGTTGAAGAAACCCTAACGGAGCACCAGCTGTTCTTCTTCAGCACAACCCTAGGGTCGAGCTAGTTGGATGTACGTCCTCTGAGCCCTTGAACTGAGGGCCTTCGGTGGTCTTGAAGATCAGCCATTCAAGAAGCTACTGTGAAGATCCCAAGCCTCGATTTAAGGCCGAACTCGAGATCGAAGAACGAAACCTACTCAGATTCAGAACGCCTCCCTATACGGCAACGTTCGCAAGAGATGCAACTTCTTTCAATTGTTGGCACTCCACTCAAATTTGTCCCAGAAGAAGGTAGGTAAGGGGAAGGAAGATCTACTCTCCAAGACCCATGTCAATCCTTCCACCCAAGATGAAGAAATCGTTGAGCCACTTTGAGCAGCCCAGTTCGCGACCAGCACCGAGTACATAATTCAATTGACCATATCTTCCACCTCAGATGGATTTTGTTGAAACCGTTTGGAGGAGTTATAGATCAAGTGAAGACATACCTCTCCATCAAAAATCAGCTTCAACCATTAACCACAGCTCAAGAAATCAGCTCGCCCCTCTCCAGACTCCAAAATCGCGACCAGCAGGGAGGAGCCAGATTCAAACAGCCATAACTTTTTCTACAAAATGAATTTAGAGACGCCGTTCGAAGGGTTTGTAGATCGGGTTGAGGTGCACCTTCCCTCCAAAAATCAGCCCCAAAGGATCACCGGAGCTCCCGCAATCTGAAAAACCCCAATCCGGCCATCTGCTACCCTTGCGTGAACAGTACCCGCTTGTAGAGGATTTTGTCCGTACAAGGGTGCGTGAGAGGCCAAAATGATAAAATCCTTGGTTTCTTTTGCAATTGTTCATTTTTTTATAAATCCAAGAATTTCACCTTTACCCCCAATCACTTTTTTATTTTGATCCTCATAGTAACGAAAAGCTAGAAAAAAGTGTAGAATGGTCTTCCTAGAAAATGATGTGAAATTCTTTAGGGAATTCGCTTTGCAAAGCTTTTTTTGTGGGATAATAGATCTTATCAAGAGGAAACTTTCCTTGAAATTTCATCAACTTCCGCCAAGAGAATCTCCCAATATTAACAAATAATTCAACCAGAACAGCAGTCCGCATCAGTAGGTAATGCTTTGCCCAAAAAAAACACTAAATTTTATAGGGGACACGTCTTGAAGAACTGTTCGGTAGGTTTTTAAATCGTGCCAGAAGGATACTTTACTCCAAATTTCTACTACTTTTGTCACGGAGATTAAAAAGAATTGAATCATAATAACTTTTCGTACAAACAGGCAAAACCTTAACTAAAAAATATTATAAACTTCTCTTTGTGATATACAAAGTAAAACCGTGATGCGAGATTGTAGAATTAGTAAACATGATGTTTTTTTATGAATTTCAATATTTTTCGCTGCTAGAATCTTCTAGTATCATTAGAAAACCGGACCAGTGCAACAGTTCGCATCAGTATGAAACACCATGCCCATAAAACACAACAAAATTCCCTAGAGGACTTTCCTTGAAGAACCATTCAGTAGGTTTGTACATTGTGTCGAGTTGATATTTTATTCTAAATTTAATCATTTTCCCCTTTCAGCTCCCCATACATGCGATCAGCAAGAAAGCTGGATCCAATTGACTATAACATATTGTGTATATCGAATTAGATGGTGCTGTTCGAAGATGTTGTAGATCAGGTAGAGACTTACTCCTCCAAAAATCAGCTCCAACCAACCATAATATCTCCAGAAATCAGCTCCCCCAACTGCAGATTTCAAAATCGCGGACAGCAGGAAGAGGCCAAATTCAAAAGGCCATAACTTTTTCTACACAACGAATTTGGGGACGCCGTTCGGAGGGGTTGTAGATCGGGTGAAGAGGTACTTCCCCTCTGAAAATCAGGTCCAAATACCATCCACACATCAAGAAATCCAGAAAATCAAATTCGGACTCCAGAACCGCACCAGCAGAAAGGGCGGATCTTCAAACAGCCATAACTTTCTGCTCAAATCGAATTTGTTGACGCCGTTTGGAGGGGTTGTAGATCGGTGGGAGAGGCACCTCCCCTCCGAAAATCAGCTCCAACGGACCACCGGAGCTCTAGCAATCTTCAATCTCCTTTTCCGGCCACTTTTTCCACCCGATGAACAGTAACGCGAGAAGAGAGCATTATGTCCGTACAAGTGAGCGAAAATGGCCGAAAATGACAAAATCATATTCTTTCGCAATTGTTTTTTTTTTTTTGTAAAAGTAAGTATTATATAGATTTTACCATGCAAAGCTGTACAAGGCGTATGTCTTGGTACCACAAAACCCACACTCAACACTACAATAGATGTGTGAGTGCAAGGTACCAAGAAAGCAAAAGTACATCCAAAGGAGGACGCCTAAATACATCACCTAATCGATGGAAGGCCTAAACAGTGGCCAACAAAGCCAAATGGCTAAACTACATAAAGCTCTAACTAGTGAAGACTAAATAAATCAGCTATCACAAAAAATGGAGGGGTCAATCTGCCACCTCACCTGAACCCGCCTATTGCGGGGAGTGTCAATAACAGGCTGGAACAATCTGGCTCTGTCTCTGACCATCATGATAAGCTTCGTCTTCATAACTGGAACACAGACTCGGCAATTACGGAATAAGGCGTCATTCCGTGTCTTCCATATGATATGGCATAGGGCTCCCAGCGAGAATCTGGCAATACTCTGATGGAAGTGATTGCCAGATATATGTCCGATAGCCCACTCGAGCGTCTCCTACCACGATCCCTGTCTCCAAGAAATCTGACAATTCTGGGCCCAGAAGGATGCAAGCCCAGCGGTAACACGGCATCCGAAGAAGAGATGATCTATGGAATCCGACCTAGCATGGCAGAAAGCACACAAACCATCCTCTATCCTACCAGAAGATAACAGGAATACTTGGGTGAGTAGCCTGTTCCTCGTCATGATCCATAGGTGGAACTGATGCCTCGGAATGATCGCCTTATTCCATATGAAGGAAGACCATGGAACTCTCGGACCCCTCGGACGAACAACACCCCATGCGGATGCCACGGAGAAAGTGCCGGAAGGGTCCCCCAACCACCGAAAGCAGTCACGTCGGTCAGCCAAAACAGGAAGCGGTCCCAACTCATGCAAGATAGATGGATCCCATCCTCGAGCCACAAAAAGATCGGCCAGCGTGGCCTTCCTGGATAGACCGGTGAGGTAGATGTCCCGGTCGATATATAAAATGTGGAGCGGGCCACTATCATGCCAATGATTAAACCATAAAGAGATAGTCCTCCCATCCCCCACTCCCCATCGGAACATATGCCTGAACTCCTGCCCAAGCTCAACAATCCTTTTCCAGGCCCAGGAACAAAAAGTCGGTGGCTTAGCCACCCAAAAACTGTGTCTACCAAGGAAGACCGAGTGGATCCACCTACACCACAACGACTCCCTATCTACAAAAAGGGTCGATATATGCTTAAGCATGGCCGCCCTATTACTCTCTCTAAGGCGCCTAATACCTAAGCCCCCCTCCTCCTTGGGTAGACAAACATCCACCCATGCTACCTTGGCCCCCCCCCCCCGGTCCAAGCTCAGGGCCTTTCCATAGGAACTGCCTAAGTACCCGCTCAATCAACTCTATAACTGAACATGGTAACATAAAAACTCCAGACCAGTACACCTGAATAGCATGGAGGACTGACCTGACAAGCTACAGACGTCCCGCAAACGATAGAAATCTCTGAGTCCACGCCTGTGCCCGCCTGGTGATCCTGTTGACCAGGGAGACACAGTCTGCCTTCCCCAGTCTACCGGATATCACTGGTACCCCCAGGTAACGGAACAGAAGGGCTCCAATCCTGAATCCAAGTAGATCCACTATAGCCCAGGAACAAAAAGTCGAGTGGCTTAGCCACCCAAAAACTGTGTCTACCAAGGAAGACCGAGTGGATCCACCTACACCACAACGACTCCCTATCTACAAAAAGGGTCCCTATATGCTTAAGCATGGCCGCCCTATTACTCTCTCTAAGGCGCCTAATACCTAAGCCCCCCTCCTCCTTGGGTAGACAAACATCCACCCATGCTACCTTGGCCCCCCCCCCCCGGTCCAAGCTCAGGGCCTTTCCATAGGAACTGCCTAAGTACCCGCTCAATCAACTCTATAACTGAACATGGTAACATAAAAACTCCAGACCAATACACCTGAATAGCATGGAGGACTGACCTGACAAGCTGCAGACGTCCCCGCGAACGATAGAAATCTCTGAGTCCACGCCTGCGCCCGCCTGGTGATCCTGTTGACCAGGGAGACACAGTCTGCCTTCCCCAGTCTACCGGATATCACTAGTACCCCCAGGTAACGGAACAGAAGGGCTCCAATCCTGAATCCAAGTAGATCCACTACAGCCTCCTGGAGATCTGCCGACCCTCCTAAGATATAGACCTCGCTCTTCTCCAAGTTCGGCTCCAATCCCGACCACTGAGAGAACATGGTGAAGGCCGCCTTCATGAGTCCCACTGAGGCCACGTCCGCTCCACTGAATAGTAGCACGTCATCGACAAAGAATAGATGAGTCAGCCCAGTTGACCTGCACCTCCAATAGTACTGATACCCTGGTAACGCCGCCTGCCTCACTATGATGCCTGAGAAGACCTCCATGACCAGGGTGAAAAGATAAGGGGTGATGGGATGTCCCTGTTTGAGGCCTCTCGAGCTAGAGAAGAAACCCTTAAGCTCCCCATTAATAGAGATGGAGAACTTAGGGCTTCTAACACATGTCATAGTCAACGCTACCAGATACTCCGGGAACCCAAAAGCAACCAAGGTGGACTCCAAGAAACCCCAATCAATCGTGTCATAGGCCTTCCTAAAATCCACCTTGATAGCACACTTTGGGGAGTATGGGTCATGATGGAAGTCACAAAATAACTCATGGGCTAGCATAATATTATCGCTAATCCGCCGGCCTTTGACAAAGGCATTCTGAGAGGGACTGATGATCGAAGGCAACACCGACGCCACTCGATTGGCTAGCAACTTAGTAATGCACTTGTAAATGGTATTACAACATGCAATGGGCCTATAGTCGCTAACCGACGATGCATTTGGGACCTTGGGAACTAGAGCTATGATAGTGGTGTTAATCTGCCTCAACAAGCATCCAGAACACAAGAAATCCATAATAGCAGCCGTAACCAGTGGCCCCACTATATCCCAAGACTGTCTAAAGAACTCCACCGTAAATCCATCCGACCCCGGGGCTTTCCCCGAGGCAAGTGAAAATAAGGCAGTACGTATCTCTAGCTCAGTAAAAGGACATGATAGGCTACTAACCTGGCTATCCTCCAGTGCGCGAGAGAGGACCGCCCTGATATCCTGGGGAGAAGGTCAATCTCGTGGTCCCATAGAAGAGAAGAGGCGCTCATAGTATGAGACGAAGACATCGCCAATCCGGTCCGGCTCCGTCGCCCAATCTCCCTGATCATCCACCACCGAGATGATCCTATTGGCGAGCTGCCTATTCTTGACTGTCTGGTGGAAGAATTTGGTGTTCTGATCTCCTTCCTTTAACCACCTGATGCGAGACTTTTGGCGATAGAAAGCCTCCTCCTGTAGTCTAAGTGTGGAGAACTCCACCGTGGCATCCCTCTCCTCCTGGGCAAGGGCCATACTGAATGGATCCTCCTGAAGGGATAACTGAACCATACTAAGCGCTCCCGAGCTATCCTTGTACAGTTCGAGATATTTGAGTACGAATCCCGATTGAAGTCCTTCAACCGAGCCTTCAGTAACTTCAGCTTCGTACAAAGCTGGAACATAAGTGAGCCTCTAACTGGAGTGGCCCAGATTTGGGCAACCATGTCCATGAAACGCGGGTCGGTCATCCAGAAGTCAAAAAACTTGAACGGCCGACGAACATATACCTCAGGCTCCACCCTGATAATCATAGGAGAGTGATCAGAAATACCTGGCGGGAGGAAATTAGCTTCAGAGAATGAATAAACCGAGCTCCACTACTGGTTGACCACCACCCTGTCTATCTTCCTCTGATTCCTAGCCGAGCCCTCATAAGTAGACCATGTGTATCGGCACCCGACACACCTCAGATCCTCCAACTCAGCTTCAAACAGGTACTCATGCAGGTCATTCTCCGATCCTATCCATGTGGAAGCTCCACCAAGCCTATCCGATGGGTATCGGACCGCATTGAAATCCCCGGCCACCAACCACGGGACCTCAGTATAATCTCTACCCAATCGAACCAAATCATGATAAAGCTCCCACCTCGCAGTAAACGTGTGCTCGCCATAGATAATAGATAAAGCACACGAAGATCCAGAAGACAACCATCTAAGTTGGCCATAGATGGCCTAAGATGACCTCTCCACTATACGGAAATCTACCAACAAAGGATTCCAGCCAAACCATATCCTCCCCTGATCAGAGTAGCTATAATTGGCCAACCAAGACCATCCAGGAACAATATGAGCAGAAATCCCCACAAAAAGAGGCTCAGTAGCCTTAGTCTCTAATATACCCATACAACATAGATTATGAGTCCTAATGAGGTGTCTAACCTCCGCCTGTCGTAAAGAGCCTACCACACCCCTAATATTCCAAACTCCTATGGACATATATACAAAGTGGGGTGTGAAGGCCTACTTGGTCTTGGTCTGAAGTCCAGACCTCGTGGATACTCCTGAAGGAATGCCGGGAAGTCGCTCTAGAGGTGCCTGGTGGTCGCCATCTCCATCGGAGTCACCTCTCTCATCCCCAGAAGAGCTAATAGGTGAATCCACCAGGGAGGAGATCTCACCCGTCTTCACCACTGGCTGCTTCTTACCTTTCTTCCCTCTCTTCTTCTTCCCCTTTTTTTCCTTTCTTCTTCTTAGATTCCACACACTCCCACCCCATAGCTTGGTCACCAACCGCCTCTTCATCTAGATCATCAAAATAAAAAGGAGAGGATTTGGTAACTTTACTCGGTCGAGGAGCCGTGGGGTGCTGAATTACTGGAAGGGCTGCAACCACTTCTTTCAAACCGGTCTGGAATTCGTCAAGATTCTCCGAACCGGCGTCATTTTGAGGTGAACCGGCTGGGTGTTACTGCTGAAGACCTGCTGGACCCGGTCGCAGATCGCTTGCTTCAGCCTCACAGGCCGGTCGGACCGCCGTGGTCTAGCCCTCCATCCGTTCAGTGAGACCGATGGCTGACCCGGTTTGCCTATCCCGGTCAGACCGCTGCAGCTCCTCCTCCGAGCCGGACCGCTCCTCTGGACCGGTCAGTTCTTGGTTCCGTCTATCCGACAGGCCGGTCTGACTATCATCCGGTTTAGGCCTGTCGGACCGGTTTTCCAAACCGGTCTGGTTCTAATGACAGACGGACGGGCCATTTTGGCCGTGATCCAGGGGCCGCGACGTTTGTTGCTGCATGAAGCTGGACCGGTGGACTTGGGCTTTCTCCATCATCGGGTGGGGTGACTGGAAGCCTGCTTTTGCCATTTCAAACTGGGCTTCTTGGACAGAAATAGCTCGCCCTAGCCCAGTTGTATGTTCTCTTGAGCGAGTTCTTCTTGCGATTAGGCCCGAGGTTTTGCGCCTGGCCCGTGTGACACGTTCTGTGTGTTGTCCAAACCATGGACCCCCAGTCCTCGTCCCTCAGATGGGCCAGCTTGCTCGTTGTTTCCTTCGGTGCATGCCTGTGACTTCTGGCCCTTACTTTGTGTCTTAGTTCGGTCTGTGGACTTGGACCGTTCCATTGACTGGGAATCAGCGGGCTGTTCCTGTAGATTGGACTGGGCCTGAGGCATCAAACGCGTGGGCTGCACCACCTGCTGCACAGTTCGGTCTCCCCTTGACTTCTGCGAACCGGCCCCTTCTACTCGGGATGACCGAGTTCCTCTTTCTTGTCTGGGTCCACCGTTCTCACTATGCTTGCAATCATGTCCGAATACCCCACATAAAGTGCACCTAATTGGCTTCCATTCGTACTCCACCTCAATGAGGACTCGTTCTCCTCCCAAGGAGATGGGAATGGTCGATCAAAACGGTCTATTGGCCTTCACTTCAACACAAACCCGGGCGAATGAGATCATTTTCTTTGATTCCGTCGCCCCATCCACATAGAGGGGTTTCCCCAACTTACTTGCTATTGTCCCAATGCTCAAAGGGGACCAAAGGGTGTAAGGAAGGTTTCTCAATCTCACCCACACTGGTACGTCGACAAGCTGTCCCTTCTCAAGTTTCAATAGAGGGTGCCATTGTTGGAGTATCATTGGGACCTTAGCTAGCATGATATGCCCCCTGTCAAGAATTTGTCTTCTATAGTCCGCCTCCGGGATCCTAAAGAAGAAAAATCCAACATCGTTGGCCATGACTTCATGTAAGTGCCCGCCCCAAGTCTTTCTCAAAATGGCCTCCGTTAGTTTGAACGGAAGCCTCTTCCCCACAAAATGACCCACCAAACATTCTTTACACATTGGGTCACAGGCTTGGAGCATCTCATCAGACACAACTACTTCGTTATCGTCCTCCAATAGTGCTGGAAAATGTGGTAAGGAGTATCCTTTCATAGTCGGGCGCGCCACAGTGGCCCATGACCGATTTAATGGGGGTCTCAGTTCCTTTTGACTCTCCTTAGTCCCCTGATTGGGGATCCATCCCCCCTGCCCACGATTGGAGTCATCTCCACCTCTGGATGGCTTGGATCGACTCCTAGAGCGGCCAATTGACTTTGCTGTGCCCTCCTTAACATTGATCATTTGTTTTGTCCCTGCAGATTGTTGAGTTGGTAGTGGGGGAAACTCTGATTGTAGGTCCAGAATGGCTGGTCGATGGCTATCCACACGGGCATTTTGTCGAGCAGCCTGAGTACCTTGCGGGAGGCGTCGCTCCCCTGTAGAAGTCATGCTTGCTCCCCGAGGCGTCGCTCCCCCTCGACTGTGTCCCCTCCTGGTGAGTGAACGGCCCCTTGTGGCATCCTGTGATGCCCTTAAGGCTTCCCTCTCCATACTGACCTTGAGACTTACACAGGGTGCAGGCTCATTTTCCCCGTCCATCAGTCCAATCACCTCTCAAGTAGACTTCACTTGCTACCCATTATAGGAATAACGAAGGTATAAGGTTAGTGTGTACTGACCTGACTGGAACAAGTCGAGCTAGAGAGTGCTGACGCCAATTCACCACCTATTGCCTGAGATTTGAGAGTTGATCGCAGTCCGACGAACGATCAGGGCTTGTAATGAATATGCCACAGGAGGAAGGCCTGGTTCAGTGATGAATTCGTCAGCAAAAAGCTACCAGGTTCAACAGTGTTCGTCCAGGGGTGGCCTCAGCTCTACAGTATCGAAAGTGGTCGCTCCTTCCTGGGCAGACGTGATGTCCAGGTTCAGCGTGACTCTGCCCGTAAGTCAGTCCAAGTGCACGAGGAATTCCGTCGAACAGTTGACGTGCTTTCGGATCCACACCCGCTAACCGACTTCCGCAGCAGTTGTTGAGCTACTTAGCTGTACTCCGTCCGACCACTTGAGCTAAGACCGTCCGGTCATATCCTCAACCATCCTCCCAAGAGTCTATATTGAAGATTACAAGTATCGATTTGCAGTGGAATTGCAGAGATGAAGATTGCAAGAAAAGGCTCAATCAGCGGGTCTCCAGATCTGGACACATCGAAGGTCTGAGGGTGAGCTAGCTCGATCTGTTCCTCCAGGCCAGCTAAGCTAGCAGCACCCGCTTAAACATGAGGAGCAACCTTCCAAAGATGAATGCAGAAGATCCCAGGTGACGGTTTTGACCAAGATCGAAGATTCGAAGAAAAACCAGCACAGGTATCCGTTCGTTCCCCAACAACGACGTAGAGGGATCGAGTGAGCAAATCCAACTATCAATAGGTGCCTAGAGAAATTCCTTTGGTGGGAGTCTACTTCAAGGTGAGAAGAATCTCTCCTCCGAAGATGAATCCATTCCAACAAACAGAGCCGGAGAAAACGAGCTGCACCTTTCAACTCTTCAGATTCGCGACCAGCAGGAGGTGGTCGACTTCAATCCACCATATCTCCCAAACCAGATGGAGTTTGTTAAAATCGTTTGGAGGTATTGTAGATCAAGCAAAGAGGTGCCTCTCCACCAAAAATCAACTCCAACGAACCACTACATCTCAAGAAATCACCCAGCCCCTTTCAGATCTGCAGAAAACGTAACCAGCAGAGGGAGGCAGATTCAAACGGCCATAACTTTTTCTACAAAACGAATTTGGGGACGCTGTTCGGAGGGGTTGTAGATCGGGTTGAGGTGCACCTTCCCTCCGAAAATCAGCCCCATTCCGGCCACTTTTTCCACCCGATGAACAGTAATGTGAGAAAGAGAGCGTTTTGTCCGTACAGCAGGCGTGTGGGTCCGAAAAATGGCAAAATCATCCTTTCGCATTTGTTTTTTTTTTTGGTAAAAGTAAGTATTATATAGATTTTACCATGCAAAGCTGTACAAGGCGTATGTCTTGGTACCACAAAACTCACACTCAACACTACAATAGATGTGTGAGTGCAAGGGTACCAAGAAAGCAAAAGTACATCCAAAGGAGGACGCCTAAATACATCATCTAATCGATGGAAGACCTAAACAGTGGCCAACAAAGCCAAATGGCTAAACTACATAAAGCTCTAACTAGTGAAGACTAAATAAATCAGCTATCACAAAAAATGGAGGAGTCAATCTGCCACCTCACCTGAACCCGCCTATTGCGGGGAGTGTCAATAACAGGCTGGAACAATCTGGCTCTGTCTCTGACCATCATGATAAGCTTCGTCTTCATAGCTGGAACGAAGACTCGGCAATTACGGAATAAGGCGTCATTCCGTGTCTTCCATATGATATGGCATAGGGCTCCCAGCGAGAATCTGGCAATACTCTGATGGAAGTGATTGCCAGATATATGTCCGATAGCCCACTCGAGCATCTCCTGCCAGGATCCCTGGCTCCAAGAAATCTGACAATTGTGGGCCCAGAAAGATGCAAGCCCAGCGGTAACACGGCATCCGAAGAAGAGATGATCTATGGAATCCGGCCTAGCATGGCAGAAAGCACACAAACCATCCTCTATCCTACTAGAAGATAACAGGAATACCTGGGTGGGTAGCCTGTTCCTCGTCATGATCCATAGGTGGAACTGATGCCTCGGAATGATCGCCTTGTTCCATATGAAGGAAGACCATGGAACTCTCGGACCCCTCGGACGAACAACACTCCATGCGGATGCCACGGAGAAAGTGCCGGAAGAGTCCCCCAACCACCGAAAGCAGTCACGTCGGTCAGCCAAAACAGGAAGCGGTCCAAATTCATGCAAGATAGATGGATCCCGTCCTCGAGCCACAAAAAGATCGGCCAGCGTGGCCTTCCTGGATAGACCGGTGCGGTAGATGTCCCGGTCGGTATATAAAATGTGGAGCGGACCACTGTCATGCCAGTGATCAAACCATAAAGAGATAGTCCTCCCATCCCCCACTCCCCATCGGAACATATGCATGAACTCCTGCCCAAGCTCAACAATCCTCTTGCAGGCCCAGGAACAAAAAGTCGGTGGCTTAGCCACCCAAAAACTGTGTCTACCAAGGAAGACCGAGTGGATCCACCTACACCACAACGACTCCCTATCTACAAAAAGGGTCCATATATGCATAAGCATGGCCGCCCTATTACTCTCCCTGAGGCGTCTAATGCCTAAGCCCCCCTCCTCCTTGGGTAAACAAACGTCTACCCATGCTACCTTGGCTCCCCCCGGTCCAAGCTCAGGGCCTTTCCATAGGAACTGCCTAAGTACCCGCTCAATCAACTCTATAACTGAACATGGTAACATAAAAACTCCAGACCAATACACCTGAATAGCATGGAGGACTGACCTGACAAGCTGCAGACGTCCCGCGAACGATAGAAATCTCTGAGTCCACGCCTGTGCCCGCCTGGTGATCCTGTTGACCAGGGAGACACAGTCTGCCTTCCCCAGTCTACTGGATATCACTAGTACCCCCAAGTAACGGAACGGAAGGGCTCCAATCCTGAATCCGAGTAGATCCACTATAGCCTCACGGAGATCTGCCGACCCCCCAGAGATATAGACCTCGCTCTTCTCCAAGTTCGGCTCCAATCCTGACCACTGAGAGAACATGGTGAAAGCCGTCTTCATGAGTCCCACCGAAGCCACATCCGCTCCACTGAACAGTAGTACGTCGTCGGCAAAGAATAGATGAGTCAGCCCAGTCGACCTGCACCTCCAATAGTACTGATACCCTGGTAACGCCGCCTGCCTGGCGATGATGCATGAGAAGACCTCCATGACCAGGGTGAAAAGATAAAGGGAGATGGGAACTCCCTGCCTGAGGCCCCTCGAGCTAGAGAAGAAACCCTTAAGCTCCCCATTAATAGAGATGGAGAACTTAGGGGTTCTAACACATGTCATAATCAACGCTACCAGATACTCCGGAAACCCAAAAGCAACTAAGGTGGACTCCAAGAAGCCCCAATCAACCGTATCATAGGCTTTCCTAAAATCCACCTTCATAGCACACTTCGGGGAGTACGGGTCATGATGGAAGTCACAAAATAACTTTTGGGCCAACATAATATTATCGCTAATCCGTCGGCCTTTGACAAAGGCATTCTCAGAGGGGCTGATGATCGAAGGCAACACCGAAGCCACCCGATTGGCTAGCAACTTAGTAATGCACTTGTAAATGGTATTACAACATGCAATGGGCCTATAGTCGCTAACCGACGATGCATTAGGGACCTTGGGAACTAGAGTTATGATAGTGGTATTAATCTACCTCAACAAGCATCCAGAACTCAAGAAATCCATAATAGCAGCAGTAACTAGTGGCCCCACTATATCCCAAGACTACCTAAAGAACTCCACCGTAAACCCATCCGGCCCCGGGGCTTTCCCCGAGGCAAGTGAAAATAAGGTAGTACGTATCTCTAGCTCAGTAAAAGAACATGATAGGCTACTAACCTGGCTATCCTCCAGTGTGCGAGAGAGGACCGCCCTGATATCCTGGGGAGAAGGCCGATCCCGTGTTCCCGTAGAAGAGAAGAGGCGCTCGTAGTACGAGACGAAAACATCGCCAATCCGGTCCGGCTCCGTCACCCGATCTCCCTGATCATCACCACCGAGATGATCCTATTGGCAAGCTGTCTATTCTTCACTGTCTGGTGGAAGAATTTAGTGTTCTGATCTCCCTCCTTTAACCACCTGATGTGAGACTTCTGGCGATAGAAAGCCTCCTCCTGTAGTCTAAGTGTGGAGAACTCCACCGTGGCATCCCTCTCCTCCTGGGCAAGGGCCATGCTGAATGGATCCTCCTGAAGGGCTAACTGAACCATACTAAGCCGCTCCCGAGCTATTCTGGTACGGTTCGAGATGTCTGAGTACGAATCCCGGTTGAAATCCTTCAACCGAGCCTTCAGTAACTTCAGCTTCGTGCAAAGCTGAAACATAAGTGAGCCTCTAACTGGAGTGGCCCACACTTGGGCAACCATGTCCATAAAACGTGGGTCGGTCATCCAGAAGTCAAAGAACTTGAACGGCCGACGAACATATACCTCAGGTACCACCCTGATAATCATAGGAGAGTGATCAGAAATACTTGGCGGGAGGAAGTTAGCTTCAGAGAATGAATAAACCGAGCTCCACTGCTGGTTGACCACCACCCTGTCTATCTTCCTCTGATTCCTAGCCAAGCCCTCATAAGAAGACCATGTGTACCGGCACCCGACACACCTCAAATCCTCCAACTCAGCCTCAGACAGGTACTCATGCAGGTCATTCTCTGATCCTATCCATGTGGAAGCTCCACCAAGCCTATCCGATGGGTATCGGACCGCGTTGAAATCCCCCGCCACCAGCCACGGGATCTCAGTATAATCTCTACCCAATCGAACCAGATCATGATAAAGCTCCCACCTCGCAGTAAACGTGTGCTCGCCATAGATAATAGATAAAGCACATGATGCTCCAGAGGACAACCACCTCAGCTGGCCATGCATGGCCTGAGCGGAACTCTCTACTACGCGGAAATCTACCAACAAAGGGTTCCAGACAAACCATATCCTCCCCTGATCAGAGTAGCTATAATTGGCCAGCCATGACCATCCAGGAACAATATGAGCAGAAATCCCTACAAATAGAGGCTCAGTCGCTTTCGTCTCTATGATACCCAAACAACACAGATTATGACTCCTGATGAGGTGTCTAACCTCCGCCTGTCGTAAAGAACCTACCACGCCCCTAATATTCCAAGCTCCTATGGACATATATACAAGAGAGGTGTGGAGGCCTACCTGGTCTTGGTCTGAAGTCCAGACCTCGTGGACACTCCCGTGGGAATGGCTGGAGGTCGCCGTATAGCTGAAGGATGGGCACCCTCACCATCCCCGTCCGATGCACTGGTATCATCATCCGAGGAGCCGCTATGGGGTGAGTCCACCAGGGAGATCTCACCCGTTCTCACCACTGCTATCTTCTTCACTTTCCTCCCTTTCTTCTTTCTTCCTTTTTTCCCTTTCTTTTTCTTAAGCTCCACCCGCTCCCATCCAAGGCCTTGATCACCACTAACCTCTTCATCAAGATCATTAAAGAAAAATGAAGAGGGTTGTGTGACCCTACCTGACTTAGGAAGGACTGAGTGCTGCACTGCTGGGAGTCCGGCAACAATGGCCGTCTGAAAAGGCTGGGAAAACTGGTCTGCATCTTCCTGGTCTTGGCGGTCTGAACCGGATATACCGGTACGATCTGAACCGGCCTGATCAAACCGGCATGAAGTAAGCGGACCGGTTTGGTCTGCGTCCGTTTGAATTGTTGCTGTCTGGCCGGTTTGGATTAAACCGGGCTAAACAGCTCGGTCGGACGACTCCACCCGCTCCAACAGATGGCTCGGTCCTAATATGCAGCGAACCGGCCAAGTCTGCATAGGCCGGATCATGTAGGCTTTGAACCGGCTGGATCCTTTTATGGTCTCTGGGCCGGTCCAATTGGCATGGCTGGCCGTGGTTTGGTCCATCAAGCCGAGTTCAGCTGAGGCTCCGATTTGCTAAGTGGGCTGCGACTCCAGTGTAACAATCTGATCCTCCTGGGCCCCCCCTTGGGTCGGTTCTCCCCGCATTAGGCCTTGGGCTTGTTGGGCGGAGGTCCGACCCTTCTGCTGGTCCCCTCTAGCCTCCAACGCATGCAGATCCACTTCCCCGACGGCCTCACGATTACGCTGGGCAAAGGCTCCCGAATGGGTCGTGGAGAAGCCCGCCTGCACGATTTGAAACTGGACTTGATGGACCGATCGTCGGGTGCAGTCCATTTGCGGTAGCTGTTCCAGTTGCCCATCCCGTTGTTGGCCCATGGTTTCCTCTCGGGCATTCTGTGTCGATGGGCTGGTAGGCGGGCCATTCTGTTCTTCAGCATGGGCTAGTGTTTGTATTACTTGAGGCACGACATGCTCGTGGACCACAGGCCTTCCAAGACGAGTTCCCAAGCCCCTACGCCCATCACCCATCTGAGTATCAGCCTTCCTCCGATCCATTCTGCCGGAGAGAGTTGGACGCTGATCTGCAGTTGTTTGACCATGTCCCACTCGATCCAGTTGTTGGTTCGCATCCTTGAGTGTCTCCCCCGAAGGTTCTACGCATCTATGGCCAAAAACTCCACACATGCTGCATGATATGGGCTTCCATTCATACTCTATTTCCACCATAATTGGCTGCCCACCCAGAATAATTTGGACAAACGGCTTGAAAGGTCTCTTAGCACTCATCTCCACGCAAACACGAGCATAAGAGATCATTTTCTTCTTCTCCGTGAGGCTATCGACATATAGCGGCTTGCCCAATTTGCTAGCAATTTTCCCTATACTTAAAGGCGACCAAAGAGAATAAGGAAGGTTTCTTAGCCTTACCCAAATTGGCACCGTCTCCACTTGGCCTTTCTTGAGTTGGAGGAAAGGATCCCATTGTTGGAGGATCATGGGAATTCTTGATAGCATAATATGTCCACGTTCAATAATTTGTCTTCAAAAGCTCTCATCCGGGATGTGAAAAAAGTAGAACCCATTATCATTGGCCATCACTTCCATCAATTGATTCCCCCACGTCTTCCTTAATATTGCCTCCGTCAACTTAAACGGAAGTCTCTTTCCTACAAAGTAACCGACTAAACAAGAACTCCACATAGGGTCACTTGCCTCTAGCATCTCGTTAGAAACAATCACAGCATCATCACTTTCTAATAATTCAGGGAAAAAAGGTACCGAATAACCTTTAGATGCAGCACGTGCTATGTTGGCCCACGATCGCCTTCCATGGTCCTGGTTCTCCAATCCCTTCGTTGAGGCCTCCCCATTTACAGCAAAAGTCGGCGGTCCTTTCGGCCCCTAGTGAGACTGCTGTCCACTTGGTCGGACCAATTCGCGTCGAGGACGCGAGTTACTTCGTTCCCGACCCGCACCTTGGTATGAGGGTTGGGATCGAGCGGTCCCCTTGTGTTGTCGATTTGGGAGCGGAGGGAAATCAGATTCAAAGTCTTGGGCTGCCGGAATGATGCTTTTTGATCGGGATTTCCTACGAACATTTGATTTCCTATCCCTGCCTCCCACCTTGTGGACCAATGCTTGCCTCGTGATCGACCGCCCTCTTTCTTTGACGAGATTCGAGGTGCCTTCACCATCTATTGTCCTCTGTTCCAGGGAAGTGTGAGGCTCTGCCCCTTGTTGAGGCAGCATGTCAACCGTTACTTGTGCTGAGTCATTCACCTTCTCCATGGCAGTTGTCCGAGCATACCAGGCCTAATCCATCAATCCTGAGCTGGAAAATACATTGTACGAAACTGACCTGAACAGACGAGACACCAATGTAACCGTATTCGCCCTCTACAGCCGTCCAGGTTCAGCCTCTTCCCTGAACAGACGAGACACCAATGTAACTGTATTCACCCTCTACAGCCGTCCAGGTTCAGCCTCTTCCCTATCCGTAGCAGTAGTCCCGATTCACTTTCAGACACAGAGTCAGTGCTTGTTCCACCTTCCCACAGTTAGGTCTAGATACACTATGCACCTGGGTTTAACTCCAGTTAGGTGCACGGGATCGTGGTGTAGCAGCCTCTCAAACCACCACCACTGTCCGACCACCCACGCTTGTCATACCGCCCCTTATGTCGCTCTTTAGGGCAAAGTAAATCACCGTTGACGTAGTGATAAGGACTGGTGCAGATAACAGTCTTAAAGCTCAGTCAGACAATCCGTCGATCATTTGGAGTCCTCGTAACGTATATAGAAGAGTTCTTGTACGAGGTAGCTCAACCTTTGCAATCAAACCACCTGAACTTCAGATCTACTGTGGGAGAGCTCTGCTGAAGATGTGGAGGATCGATTCACCACCACGAAGACCAAGTGCGTACTGGGTTCGACATGTTGACCCACTGGCAGGTTCGAATAATGTTCCCAGAAACGCCCCAAGTCTCAATCTCAGTGAGGACCCAGAACAATTCCACTTCGGCAGATTCCTCCTTCCCAAAGACACGTCTTACCCACATACGTATTCCACGACACCCCAAAGCCCCTTCAGTAGCTCTAATCCACACCAGCAGGTTCGTTCTTCAATGGAGCATAAACCCTAGAAACGAGCTGATGAGTTTACTTCACTAAGTAGACCTGAGCTGAAATCGTTCCATGAGATTACAGATCAGCTATCCATAAACCACTTCTCAAGATTCCAGCTCGAAATCAGTATTAAAACTACCCGATCTGAAGAATTTCACCAGCTTCCTGTTCTTCCCCAGAAACCCTTAGCGATAATCCTCAGTTAAGCTGCCGTGATCTATCTTGTACGACCACTTGAGCTACAATCTCTCCCTTGATGTCGCAGAACAGTCTCCTTGTAGTCTAGGTTGAAGATCCCAAACTACAATGTCGACCATAATAATAGAACCAAGAGAAAACGAAGACGTCCCAGTGGTCTAGTTTCGTTCGTTCCCGTAGTCGCCCCTCGCACGAGAATGGCAAGATCTCTCAATTTGTGACAGCCCAATGAAATTCCTTTCAAGGGCGTGCACTACATTAACTAAAGGATACCTCCTCCACAAATCAAGCCATTCCAGCAGTCATAGCTCGAGTAATCGAGTACCCCTTTTCTGGGCTTCAACCTCGCGGCCAGCAGGAGCTGTTCAACTTCAATCGACCATAACTCCTAGCACAGATGGAATTTGTTAAAACCGTTAGGAGGGGTTATAGATCAGCTCAAGGCATGCCTCTCCTCCAAAAATCAGCTCCAACCAACATTCACATCTCAAGAAATGAAGGAATTTCCTTACCGGGTTCCAGTTCGCGACCAGCAGAGGGGGCTCAATTTCAGAAGGCCATAACTTTCTCCTCAGATCAAATCTGTTGACGCCGTTTGGAGGGATTGTAGATCGGCAAGAGAGGAACCTTCCCTCCAAAAATCAGCCCCAACGGACCACCGGAGCTCCGGCAATCAGCGATTTCCCTTTCCGACCACTTTGCTGCCCAGGATGAACAGTACCCACGTTGGAAGAGTTTCGTCCGTACAAGGGCCCGCGAAATGACGAAAATGGCAAAATCATCCCTTTTCGCAGTTGTTTTTTTTTTTTGTAAATGTAAGTATTATATAGATTTTACCATGCAAAGCTGTACAAGGCGTATGTCTTGGTACCACAAAACTCACACTCAACACTACAATAGATGTGTGAGTGCAAGGGTACCAAGAAAGCAAAAGTAAATCCAAGGAGGACGCCTAAATACATCATCTAATCGATGGAAGGCCTAAACAGTGGCCAACAAAGCCAAATGGCTAAACTACATAAATCTCTAACTAGTGAAGACTAAAATAAATCAGCTATCACCAAAAATGGAGGGGTCAATCTACCACCTCACCTGGACCCGCCTATTGCGGGGAGTGTCAATAACAGGCTGGAACAATCTGGCTCTATCTCTGACCATCATGATAAGCTTTGTCTTCATAGCTGGAACGAAGACTCGGCAATTATGGAATAAGGCGTCATTCTGTGTCTTCCATATGATATAGCATAGGGCTCCCAAGGAGAATCTGGCAATACTCTGATGGAAGTGATTGTCATATATATGTCCGATAGCCCACTCGAGCGTCTCCTGCCACGATCCCTGTCTCCAAGAAATCAGACAATTCTGGGCCCAGAATGATGCAAGCCCAGTGGTAACCCGGCATCCAAAGAAGAGATGATCTATGGAATCCGGCCTAGCATGGCAGAAAGCACACGAACCATCCTCTATCCTACCAGAAGATAACAGGAATACCTGGGTGGGTAGCCTGTTCCTCGTCATGATCCACAGGTGGAACTGATGTCTCAGAATGATCGCCTCGTTCCATATGAAGGAAGACCATGGAACTCTCGGACGTACAACACTCCATGCGGATGCCACGGAGAAAGTGCCGGAAGAGTCCCCCAACCACCGAAAGCAGTCACGTCGGTCAGCCAAAATAGGAAGCGGTCGCAACTCATGCAAGATAGATGGATCCCGTCCTCGACCACAAAAAGATCGGCCAGCGTGGCCTTCCTAGATAGACCGGTGCGATAGATGTCCCGGTCGGTATGTAGAACATGAAGCGGACCACTGTCATGCCAGTGATCAAACCATATAGAGATAGTCCTCCCATCCCCCACTCCCCAACGGAACATATGCCTGAACTCCTGCCCAAGCTCAACAATCCTCTTCCAGGCCCAGGAACAAAAAGTCGGTGGCTTAGCCACCCAAAAGCTGTGTCTACCAAGGAAGACCGAGTGGATCCACCTACACCACAACGACTCCCTATCTACAAAAAGGGTCCATATATGCTTAAGCATGGCCGTCCTATTACTCTCCCTGAGGCGCCTAATACCTAAGCTCCCCTCCTCCTTGGGTAAACAAACGTCCACCCATGCTACCTTGGCTCCCCCCGGTCCAAGCTCAGGGCCTTTCCATAGGAACTGCCTAAGTACCCGCTCAATCAACTCTATAACTGAACATGGTAACATAAAAACTCCAGACCAGTACACCTGAATAGCATGGAAGACTGACCTAACAAGCTGTAGACATCCCGCGAACGATAGAAATCTCTGAGTCCACGCCTGCGCCCGCCTGGTGATCCTGTTGACCAGGGAGACACAGTCTGCCTTCCCCAGTCTACCGGATATCACTGGTACCCCCAGGTAACGGAACGGAAGAGCGCCAATCCTGAATCCGAGTAGATCCACTATAGCCTCTCTGAGGTCCGCCGACCCTCCTGAGATATAGACCTCGCTTTTCTCCAAGTTCGGCTCCAATCCCGACCACTGAGAGAACATGGTGAAGGCCGCCTTCATGAGTCCCACCGAAGCCACGTCCGCTCCACTGAAAAGTAGTACGTCGTCGGCGAAGAATAGATGAGTCAGCCCAGTCGACCTGCACCTCCAATAGTACTGATACCCTGGTAACGCCGCCTGCCTGGCGATGATGCCTGAGAAGACCTCCATGACCAGGGTGAAGAGATAAGGGGAGATGGGATCTCCCTGCCTGAGGCCCCTCGAGCTAGAGAAGAAACCCTTAAGCTCTCCATTAATAAAGATGGAGAACTTGGGGGTTCTAACGCATGTCATAATCAACGCTACCAGATACTCCGGAAACCCAAAGGCAACTAAGGTGGACTCCAAGAAACCCCAATCAACCGTGTCATAGGCCTTCGTAAAATCCACCTTCATAGCACACTTCGGGGAGTACGGGTCATGATGGAAGTCACAAAATAACTCCTGGGCTAACATAATATTATCGCTAATCCGCCGGCCTTTGACAAATGCATTCTGAGATGGACTGATGATGGAAGGTAACACCGAAGCCACTCGATTGGCTAGCAACTTAGTAATGCACTTGTAAATGGTATTACAACATGCAATGGGCCTATAGTCGCTAACCGACGATGCATTAGGAACCTTGGGAACTAGAGCTATGATAGTGGTATTAATCTGTCTCAACAAGCATCCAGAACTCAAGAAATCCATAATAGCAGCCGTAACCAGTGGCCCCACTATATCCCAAGACTACCTAAAGAACTCCACCGTAAACCCATCCGGCCCCGGGGCTTTCCCCGAGGCAAGTGAAAATAAGGTAGTACGTATCTCTAGCTCAGTAAAAGGACATGATAGGCTACTAAACTGGCTATCCTCCAGTGTGCGAGAGAGGACCGCCCTGATATCCTGGGAAGAAGGTCGATCCCGTGGTCCCATAGAAGAGAAGAGGCGCTCGTAATACGAGACAAAGACATCTCCAATCCGGTCCGACTCCGTCACCCGATCTCCCTGATCATCCACCACCGAGATGATCCTATTGGCGAGCTGCCTATTCTTCACCGTCTGGTGGAAGAATTTAGTGTTTTGATCTCCTTCCTTTAACCACCTGATGCGAGACTTCTGGCGATAGAAAGCCTCCTTCTGTAGTCTAAGTGTGGAGAACTCGACCGTGGCATCCCTCTCCTCCTGGGCAAGGGCCATGCTGAATGGATCCTCCTGAAGGGCTAACTGAACCATACTAAGCCACTCCCGAGCCGTCCTGGTACAGTTCGAGATGTCTGAGTAGGAATCCCGATTGAATTCCTTCAACCGAGCCTTCAGTAGCTTCAGCTTCGTGCAAAGCTGAAACATAAGCGAGCCTCTGACTGGAGTGGCCCACACTTGGGCAACCATGTCCATAAAACGCGGGTCGGTCATCCAAAAGTCAAAGAACTTGAATGGCCGACGAACATGTACCTCAGGCACCACCCTGATAATCATAGGAGAGTGATCAGAAATACCTGGCGGAAGGAAATTAGCTTCAGAGAATGAGTAAACCGAGCTCCACTGCTGGTTGACCACCACCCTGTCTATCTTCCTCTGATTCCTTGCCGAGCCCTCATAAGTAGACCATGTGTATCGGCACCCGACACACCTCAGATCCTCCAACTCAGCCTCAGACAGGTACTCATGCAGGTCATTCTCTGATCCTATCCATGTGGACGCTCCACCATGCCTATCCGATGGGTATCGGACCGCATTGAAATCCCCAGCCACCAACCACGGGACCTCAGTATAATCTCTACCCAGTCGAACCAAATCATGATAAAGCTCCCGCCTCGCAGTAAACGTGTGCTCGCCATAGATAATAGATAAAGCACACGAAGATCCAGAAGATAACCATCTAAGTTGGCCATGAATGGCCTGAGATGAACTCTCCACTAAACAGAAATCTACCAACAAAGGATTCCAGCCAAACCATATCCTCCCCTGGTCAGAGTAGCTATAATTGGCCAACCATGACCATCCAAGAACAATATGAGCAGAAATCCCCACAAAAAGAGGCTCAGTAGCCTTAGTCTCTATTATACCCATACAACATAGATTATGAGTCCTAATGAGGTGTCTAACCTCCGCCTAACGTAAAGAGCCTACCACACCCCTAATATTCCAAACTCCTATGGACATATATACAAAGAAGGGTGCGGAGGCCTACCTGGTCTTGGTCTGAAGTCCAGACCTCGTGGAGATTCCTATAGGAATACCGGGAGGTCGCCGTGGAGGTGGCTGGTGGTCGCCATCTCCATCGGAGTCACCTCTCTCATCCCCAGAAGAGCTATCAGATGAAACCACCGGGGAGGAGATCTCACCCGTCTTCACCACTGGTTGCTTCTTACTCTTCTTCACTTTATTCTTCCTTCCTCTCTTGCCCTTTTTCTTTTTGGTTTCCACGGTCTCCCAACCTCCCTCTTGATCCCCCCTACTTCTTCATCCAAATCGTCAAAGAAAAAAGGCGAGACTTTAGTGACTTTACCTGGTCTAGGTGCTGTTGGATGCTGAACCGCCAGAAGACCAGCAACTACGGGCTGAAAAACAGCAATACTTTCTTCCAGGATGACCGAACCGGTTGGCAGCTGGTCTGAACCGGCCATGGAGTCCCCTGAATCGGTCTGAATAGGCTGTGTTCCTTCGGTTAAATCGGTGTGGAACGCCTCCCGGTCTGAGGTCACGTCAATCGGACCGCCAGAAGGGCCCCCTCGGTCGACATATGAGAGACTCCAGAACCGGTCTGTGCTTTAGGTGAATCGGTCTCTGCTTCATCATTACTATCCTCCACCTGTGTTCATGATCCGGTCTGAACCAAAAGACCGGTCAAGTCTGAAGACGGCAGGACCGACTAATCGGCTTGGGCAGGGGTGGCCGGCCGGTCTGGTTCTTCTTTACTCTGGGTTCACCGGTGATAGCAGTCTGCTGAACCGGCTGCTCACGGTCCAGACCGGCAGTGGGTCGAGTATTGGGTCGGGTGACCCCTTCAGCGATGAAGATCTGGTGGGCCTCCCCCTGGACCGAATCTGTCTGCATCAAGCGACCGGGTTGGTTGGGCCTATCACGTTGGCCTTGTTTGGTGTTTGCTTGGCCTACCTGTTGTCCGCATCTGTCTTCCATCACGTCCAGGCCCTCTCCCCCAATGCAGGCCAGCTGGATCCCTTCTTTTGTCGCACAAGTCAGGCGTCCAGTGGGTTCTGATAAAACAGGCCTTCCAGGCCGCTCCTTACGTTGGGCCTGAATGGACGGATGGGCTTGCAAGAATCCTTCCTTGGCCAACTGATAATGGGTCTGTTGCACTGAGCTCCCACATATCTGCTGCGAGCCCAGTCCGGACGAAACAATATGGGTAGTCTGCACCTGGGTTAAAACACTCACCTGGGCATTACAGGCTGTAGATTGCTCCTGGGCTTCGGACGCCTGGTCTTGGGGGAAGCGGCTCGCCAGGACCGGATGGGCCACAGTCTGTTCGTGATGCGTGGCTTGGGTCGTCTGTTTCACCGTTTGGTTGGCCTGGGCTTCGAGGCCTAGTTGACCTGCCCTCTTCCCTTGCGATCTGAGTGCAGAGTTGCCCCCCTCGTCTGGTCGTGTATCCCTCGCTTTTCCCAGCTTACAGTCATGTCCAAAGACTCCACAAAGAGTACACATCAACGGCTTCCATTCATACTCTACTTCAATAAGTAGTTTTTCACCTCCCAACGATATAGGAATGGACGATTTCAACGGTTTCTTGGCTGTGACTTCAATGCACACCCGGGCAAAGGATATCATTTTCTTGGACTCCGTTGCCCCATCCACGTAGAGAGGCTTTCCGAGCTTACTTGACAGAATCCCTATGCTTAATGGCGACCATAAGGTGTAGGGGAGGTTCCTCAATCTCACCCAGATAGGCACGGTGACGACCTGCCCCTTCTCAAGCTTCAATAACAGGTGCCACTGCTGGAGTATCATAGGGACCTTAGCTAGCATAATATGCCCCCTATCAAGAATCAGTCTTCTATAGGCCTCATCCGGGATTCTAAAGAAAAAGAATCCCCCGTCGTTGGCCATAGTTTCATGTAAATGGCCACCCCATGTCTTTCTAAGAATCGCCTCCGTTAATTTAAACGGAAGTCTCTTTCCCACAAAATGTCCAACCAAGCATTCTTTCCACATAGGGTCACAGGCCTGGAGCATTTCATCGGACACCACCACTTCGCTATCATCCTCAAGCAGTGCCGAGAAATGAGGAAGAGAGTACCCTTTCACAACCGGCCGTGCCACATTAGCAAATGACTGATTAAGGGACTGTGCCTTTTGTTTGTCTATCTTAGCGCCTAGAGCACGATCATCCTGTTCCTGAACGACACCTCCAGTATTTGGCCTTACGGATCAGCTCTTTGAACGTCCCGTGGATCTTGCAGTGGAGTTCTTCGTGGTGCCCTTTCCCTTGTTGTTGCGTTCTCCTGCCACTGCAACCGCCTGACTAGGAAGTGGGGGAAAATCGCTATCCAGATCTAGGTTCATTCTGGTTTGACTTCTCCAAATGGGCCTTATATCGAACACCTTGTGTGCCTTGCGAGGGCTGTCTCACCACCTTAGATGCCAGGCTCGATCCTCCCCTCCTATGTCCTTTCCTAGTGAGTGAGCGGCCTCTGGGGCCTTGCCAATCCTGCAAAGGTCTGGATCCTCCCGGCTCCTTTTCAGGAAATCCATCGATCACCTGGTGGTTATTACCGCTGGACTGCATGCTGGCTAAGCCTCCAGCATGCTCATCCCCTCCCGTTCCCTCCATATGAGTCATCACTCACCAGCATTTCCCATTACCAATCAGTAGGAACATAGCAGATCGGGCTAGAAGAGGACTAACCTAGTCGGAGGACTGTGTCACAGCAGGTTTTTCAATACAGGTACGAATCTGGCTTACGAACACGCCCAGGTACAGCCTACGAATGTGTCCACCAAACGAGCCCAGATTCTAGTTCATTCGCTGGCCAGGTTCAGATCAGCTCCTTGTTCCCCTTTTCCTCCACGTTTGGTCCAGATGCAGTTCGAATCCGCCCGCAAAACAGTCCAGGTTCCGTAGGACAGCTTGTCGAACAGTTGGAGTGCACGGTTCCTCCAGCAGTGAAACAGGCTAACTTGAGCTGGCTGGGTCTCGGCCTCCAGACCACCTGAGCTAAAACGCTTCGATAGGATACTAAAATAGCATCCCACGAAGCTATGTTGAAGATTGGAAGGGTCGATTCACTGTGGAAAGTCCGAATCGAAGATGTGAAGCTTCGTCCAGGCCAGGCGTCTTCCCAGAAAACCCTAGGAGAACACTGGTGTGTTTTCTTCAATGCATGAGTCTGAGCTGAAATCCTTCCATGGACTTATAGATCAACTATCCATAGGTCGTTCCTCAAGATTTCAGCTTCAGATTACAACCGAGCTACCCGCTTTGAAGATTAATCTCTTTCAGCTGCAGTTCGCGTCCCAGTCAGATCTTGTTTCAGTTAACTCCAGATCTGCTCATTTTAAACCTTTCGTTCGACGATCCAACCGGACAGATTTAAAGTAGGGGAGGATACGTTCACACCCTCAAAAGAGCAACTCCAACAACAAACCACAGCAGAACAAAATCGGAGACCTTATTTCCAGTCACCGAGTTCGTTTTCAACAGAGAGGCCATCCTTCAAACAGCCGTATCTTCCAGCTCAAGTCGAATTAGTTGAAACCATTTGGAGGGGTTGTAGATCAGCTCAAAGCATGCCACTCCTCGAAAATTCAGCTCCAACCAACATTCACAGCTCAAGAAATCAAAGAACTTCCTTACCGTGCTGCAGTTCGCAACCAGCAGAGAGGCGCGATTTTCAGAAGCCCATAACTTCCAGCTCAGATCGAGTTTGTTGACGCCATTTCGAGGGATTGTAGATCGGCAAGAGAGGAACCTTCCCTCCAAAAATCAGCCCCAACGGACCACCGGAGCTCCGGCAATCAGCGATTTCCCTTTCCGGCCACTTTGCTGCCCAGGATGAACAGTACCCGCGAATTTGAGAGGATGTCCGTACAAGGGCCTGCGAAATGGCGAAAATGGCAAAATCATGCTTTCGCAGTTGTTTTTTTTTTTTGGTAACAGTAAGTATTATATAGATTTTACCATGCAAAGTTGTACAAGGCGTATGTCTTGGTACCACAAAACTCACACTCAACACTACAATAGATGTGTGAGTGCAAGGGTACCAAGGAAGCAAAAGTACATCCAAAGGAGGACGCCTAAATACATCATCTAATCGATGGAAGGCCTAAACAGTGGCCAACAAAGCCAAATGGCTAAACTACATAAAGCTCTAACTAGTGAAGACTGAATAAATCATCTATCACAAAAAATAGAGGGGTCAATCTGCCACCTCACCTGGACCCGCCTATTGCGGGGAGTGTCAATAACAGGCTGGAACAATCTGGCTCTATCTCTGACCATCATGATAAGCTTCGTCTTCATAGCTGGAGCGAAGACTCGGCAATTACGGAATAAGGCGTCATTCCGTGTCTTCCATATGATATGGCATAGGGCTCCCAGGGAGAATCTGGCAATACTCTGATGGAAGTGATTGCCAGATATGTATCCGATAGCCCACTCGAGCGTCTCCTGCCACGATCCCTGTCTCCAAGAAATCTGGCAATTCTGGGCCCAGAATGATGCAAGCCCAGCGGTAACCCGACATCCGAAGAAGAGATGGTCTATGGAATCCGGCCTAGCATGGCAAAAAGCACACGAACCCTCCTCTATCCTACCAGAAGATAACAGGAATACCTGGGTGGGTAGCCTGTTCCTCGTCATGATCCACAGGTGGAACTAATGCCGCGGAATGATCGCCTTGTTCCATATGAAAGGAGACCATGGAACTCTCGGACCCCTCGGACGAACAACACTCCATGCGGATGCCACGGAGAAAGTGCCGGAAGAGTCCCCCAACCACCGAAAGCAGTCACGTCGGTCAGCCAAAACAGGAAGCGGTCCCAACTCATGCAAGATAGTAGGATCCCATCCTCGAGCCACAAAAAGATCGGCCAGCGTGTCCTTCCTGGATAGACCGGTGCGGTAGATGTCCCGGTCGGTATATAACATGTATAGCGGACCACTGTCATGCCAGTGATCAAACCACAAAGAGATAGTCCTCCCATCCCCTACTCCCCATCGGAACATATGCCTGAACTCCTGCCCAAGCTCAATAATCCTCTTCCAGGCCTAGGAACAAAAAGTCGGTGGCTTGGCCACCCAAAAACTGTGTCTACCAAGGAAGACCGAGTGGATCCACCTACACCACAACGACTCCCTATCTACAAAAAGGGTCCATATATGCTTAAGCATAGCCGCCCTATTACTCTCCCTGAGGCGCCTAATACCTAAGCCCCCCTCCTCCTTGGGTAAACAGACATCCACCCATGCTACCTTGGCTCCCCCCGGTCCAAGCTCAGGGCCTTTCCATAGGAACAGCCTAAGTACCCGCTCAATCAACTCGATAACTGAACATGGTAACATGAAAACTCCAGACCAGTATACCTGAATAGCATGGAGGACTGACTTGACAAGCTGTAGACGTCCCGCGAAAGATAGGAATCTCTGAGTCCACGCCTGCGCCCGCCTGGTGATCCTGTTGACCAGGGAGACACAATCTGCCTTCCCCAGTCTACCGGATATCACTGGTACCCCCAGGTAACGGAACGGAAGGGCGCCCATCCTAAACCCGAGTAGATCCACTATAGCCTCTCGAAGATCCGCCGACCCTCTAGAGATGTAGACCTAACTCTTCTCCAAGTTCGGCTCCAATCCCGACCACTGCGAGAACAAGGTGAAAGCCGTCTTCATGAGTCCCACCGAAGCCACGTCCGCTCCACTGAATAGTAGTACGTCGTCGGCGAAGAATAGATGAGTCAGTCCAGTCAACCTGCACCTCCAATAGAACTGATGCCCTGGTAACGCCGCCTGCCTCGCAATGATGCCTGAGAAGACCTCCATGACCAGAGTGAAGAGATAAGGGGAGATGGGATCTCCCTGCCTGAGGCCCCTCGAGCTAGAGAAGAAACCCTTAAGCTCCCCATTGACAGAGATGGAGAACTTGGGGGTTCTAACACATGTCATAATCAACGCTACCAGATACTCCGGAAACCCAAAAGCAACTAAGGTGGACTCCAAGAAACCCCAATCAACTGTGTCATAGGCCTTCCTAAAATCCACCTTCATAGCACACTTCGGGAAGTACGGGTCATGATGGAAGTCACAAAATAACTCCTGGGCTAACATAATATTATCGCTAATCCGCCGGCCTTTGACAAATGCATTCTGAGATGGACTGATGATGGAAGGTAACACCGAAGCCACTCGATTGGCTAGCAACTTAGTAATGCACTTGTAAATGGTATTACAACATGCAATGGGCCTATAGTCGCTAACCGACGATGCATTAGGAACCTTGGGAACTAGAGCTATGATAGTGGTATTAATCTGCCTCAACAAGCATCCAGAACTCAAGAAATCCATAATAGCAGCCGTAACTAGTGTCCCCACTATATCCCAAGACTGCCTAAAGAACTCCACCGTAAACCCATCCGGCCCCGGGGCTTTCCCCGAGGCAAATGAAAATAAGGTAGTACGTATCTCTAGCTCAGTAAAAGGACATGATAGGCTACTAACATGGCTATCCTCCAGTGTGCGAGAGAGGACCACCCTGATATCCTGGGGAGAAGGTCGATCCCGTGGTCCCATGGAAGAGAAGAGGCGCCCGTAATACGAGACGAAGACATCTCTAATCCGATCCGGCTCCGTCACCCGATCTCCCTGATCATCCACCACGGAGATGATCCTATTGGCGAGCTGCCTATTCTTCACCGACTGGTGGAAGAATTTAGTGTTCTGATCTCCCTCCTTTAACCACCTGATGCGAGACTTCTGGCGATAGAAAGCCTCCTCCTGTAGTCTAAGTGTGGAGAACTCGACCGTGGCATCCCTCTCCTCCTGGGCAAGGGCCATGCTGAACGGATCCTCCTGAAGGGCTAGCTGAATCATATTAAGCCGCTCCCGAGCCGTCCTGGTACGGTTCAAGATGTCTGAGTAGGAATCCCGATTGAAATCCTTCAACCGAGCCTTCAGTAGTTTCAGCTTCGTGCAAAGCTGAAACATAAGTGATCCTCTGACCGGAGTGGCCCACACTTGAGCTACCATGTCCATAAAACGCGGGTCGGTCATCCAGAAGTCAAAAAACTTGAACGGCCGACGAACATGTACCTCAGGCACCACCTTGATAATCATAGGAGAGTGATCAGAAATACCTGGCGGGAGGAAGTTAGCTTCAGAGAATGAATAAACCGAGCTCCACTGCTGGTTGACCACCACCCTGTCTATCTTCCTCTGATTCCTGGCCAAGCCCTCAAAAGTAGACCATGTGTATCGGCACCCGACACACCTCAGATCTTCCAGCTCAGCCTCAGACAGGTACTCATGCAGGTCATTCTCCGATCCTATCCATGTGGAAGCTCCACCAAGCCTATCCGATGGGTATCGGACCGCATTGAAATCCCTGGCCACCAACCACGGAACCTCAGTATAATCTCTACCCAATCGAACCAAATCATGATAAAGCTCCCGCCTCGCAGTAAATGTGTGCTCGCCATAGATAATAGATGAAGCACACGAAGATCCAGAAGACAACCATCTAAGTTGGCCATGGATGGCCTGAGATGACATCTCCACTATACAGAAATCTACCAACAAAGGATTCCAGCCAAACCATATCCTCCCCTGATCAGAGTAGCTATAATTGGCCAACCATGACCAACCAGGAACAATATGAGCAGAAATCCCAGCAAATGGAGGCTCAGTCGCCTTCGTCTCTATGATACCCAAACAGCACAAATTATGACTCCTAACGAGGTGTCTAACCTCCGCCTGACGTAAAGAACCTACCACACCCCTAATATTCCAAGCTCCTATGGACATATATACAAGAGAAGTGTGGGGGCCTACCTGGTCTTGGCCTGGAGTCCAGACCTCGTGGATACTTCGGTGGGAATGCCTGGGGGTCTCCGTAAAGGTTGTTGCTGGCCACCATCATCCCCTGCGTCATTCCGGTCCTCTTCCGAAGCATTACTAGATGAATCCATTGGGGAGGAAGTCTCATCCGTCCTCATCACTATTGCCTTTCTCCCTTTCTTCCCTTTCTTCTTTTTACTTTTCTTGCCATTCTTTTTCTGTGGTTCCACCTTCTCCCATTCAAGGCCTTGATCACCACTAACCTCCTCATCAAGATCATCAAAGAAGAACGAGGAGGGTTGAGTTACTCTACCCGTTTTAGGAAGAACATGGTGCTGAACAGCTAGGAGTCCAGCCACAATGGTGGACTGAATATGCTGAAAAGGTTGGTCTTCAGCCTGGTGGTTCGAACCGGATGGAGAACCGGTTGGAGTGGGCCGATCTGCATCTTCTTCACCCGTTCGGTCTGCTGCATGGTTCCCGGTTTGACCCCTCGGCGAAAGCGGCTGAGACGAACTAGTCTGCACTTGGCTCAGGCTTCCAGGCGCTGTCTGAACATTTTCTGAACCGGACCGGGGATATGCTAAAGAACCGTCCAACAGCTCAACTGCTGCTGCTTCACACTCCGAACCACCCTCTGAACCGACCTGAGAACAGTCTGATTCAGCCCTCAGCCTTGCCCCTTGAACGCTCGCATCCTCCTTATCGGACCGAGCCGCTGTGTCCGAACTAGCCTAAGTCGTCGAAGTCTGCTAAGAGTGGGAACCAATGTGCAGACCGGCTTGAGAACCGGTTGGATCGCCGGTGTGGACCGAATGGGCCTGCTGACTACTGGGTTGGTCCAGCTTGTTCGGTCCTATGTCTGCATCTTCGTCAATTTGGTCAAGCCCACTGGGTGTTGGGTCTTGAGTCTTGTGCGAGCAGACTTGTTGAGCCGAGTGGGCCTGAACAAATCCTTGCTGCACTAGTTTAAAGTGAGCTTGTTGGACCGACACCCCCAAGTTCTGTTGGGTTGTTGTCCCATTCGGTTGATGAAAGGCCTTCGTTGTGTGGTTTCGAGGGTCCACGCCATCCTGGGATGACTGGGCCTGTTCCAACGTCTGCTTCTGGGTTTGAAACGAATTGCGGTGCACAGGACCCCTTCGACCATCTTCTGATACGGGCTGCTGGTGAACAATGTGTGTTGTTCGTCCCTTCTCTTGAGGATCAGGCCTAAGCCCAGCAAGACCACTTCCATTTTGACCTCCAGGCCTTCTTGATGTCATTACATTGGAGCTGGTCAAAGGCCTCTGCGATTGGGCCGTCCGATTGAGGTTTGTTGGACAGTCCTGTTGCTGGCCCTTGTCCCCTCCTACGGATGATTCCCCTTTCTTGCCTTGGTTGCAGTCATGACCGAAAATTCCACAAACATTGCATAGTTGTGGTCTCCACTCATATTCCACGTCTACCACCAATGATTCACCCCCCAAGGAGACAGCTATGGAATCTCTATATGGCTTCTTAGCGCTAATTTCCACACACACTCGGGCGTACGATATCATTTTCTTAGACTCCGTAGGTCCATCAACATAAAGGGGCTTGCCAAGTTTGCTTGCTAGTGTTCCAATGCTCAAGGGAGACCACAATGTGTAAGGAAGGTTCCTCAAGCGCACTCAAATGGGCATGGTATCCGGCTGGCCCTTCTTGAGTTTCAAATATGGGTGCCATTGCTGTAAGATCATGGGCACTCTAGATATCATGATGTGGCCCTTATCAACAATCTGCCTTTTGACCATTTCATCCGGGATTCTAAAGAAAAAGAACCCATTGTCATTTGCCATTACTTCTTGTAGGTGACTGCCCCATGTCTTTCTAAGGATGGCCTCCGTGAGTTTGAAGGGAATCTTCTTTCCAATGAAGTATCCTACTAAGCATTCTTTCCACATTGGGTCGCATGCCTCCAACATCTCTGTAGACACTATAACTTCCCCTTCATCATCTTGTAAAGACGGGAAGTGGGGCAATGCATAGCCCTTGACCACTGGCCGAGCTATGTTGGCCCATGATTGTGACATGGGAGGGTGGAGTGCCCTCTTCATTACATTCTTCGTAGCCTCAGCCACATTCAGTCCAGGAGGATTGCCTTCATTATCGGTTCCTTTAGATTCTGGGGCATTGGACCTACTCTTGCTTTTAGTTCGGGACTTCCATCAAGCACCAGGGCTGCTCGTAGTCGCTTTGCGTCCAGTTGAGCTGCTGGGTATCGCTCTCTTCTTTCCAACTGCAGGACGAGCAAGTGGAGGAAAGGCTTCCTCCAGTAGGTTCGGGGGTCCTCTACGAGTTAGGGACCTGCCCCTCCTGCCCTTCTCAGTCGTTCCTCCCTCCATCTTGGGCAGGAAATTAATCTAGTAGGACATAAGTGATATCTGAGAATTAGATTTGTGGAGAAAGACTAACCAGGTTCAGGCGTGGAGTCGTCCGTGAGTGGGATGGATAAGGACGCCTATCGGTCCAGATACCGAAGCCACCCCTGCCAGCCAGGTATTCAACATTCTCAGCCCGCCCTTGGCCACTTATGAGATCCAGATTCAGTCTGAACCTGGTCGCACAAACGTCCACCTACAAAGACAATCCGTCGAGCACCTGATGTGCGTCTAGTCTTACACTCCACGAAGTTGCAGCTTACAGTTATTTCCAGTGGCTTGAGCTTCTCTGTTCCACTTCCACCAGCCACATGAGCTAATCCCCTTCACAAACCAGCCACAACAGCCTCCCAGAAGTCTATGTTGAAGATTACAAGCTTCGATTTTGGCAATATTGGAAAAACGAAGAAACCCAGTTCAGGTACCCAGTACCTTAGTAGCGAATCTGGATGCGACTAAGTTGAGCTACTTAACTCAACACCAGCCGACCTATTGAGCTAAGATGCTGCACTGAAACGAGCTCACCTCCAGAAGGCTAAAACGAAGACCCCAATCTTCAGGTGGCCTCCAATGAGCAGAACGAGGAAAAGTTCCTGACCCGTTCGAGCACGCTTCCACAGCAACAGACGAAGAACGAGGCTAAGGTGTCCTTTCGTAGATCTACCCAGAGGAATTCCTATTGCAGGGTTGTTCTACCCAGAAAGACAGAACTTCCCTCCAAACAACAAGGCCTTATCATAGGCGCAAATTCAGAAATCGGACCCCTTCACATAATTCCAGATGCGCGACCAACAGAAGCTTAGGAGCTTCAATCAACCATATCTTTCGATTCAGATGGCAACTGTTAAAACCATTCGGAGGTGTTGTAGATCAACTAAGGACTTACCTCTCCTCCAAAAATCGGCTCCAACGAACCACTACATCTCAAGAAATCGCCCAGCCCCTTTCCAGATCTGCAGAAAACGCAACCAGCAGAGGGAAGCAACTTCAAATGGGCATAACTTTTTCTAGAAAACGAATTTGGGGACACCGTTCGGAGGGGTTGTAGATCGGGTTGAGGTACACCTTCCCTCCGAAAATCAGCCCCAAAGGATCACCGGAGCTCCGGCAATCGAAAAAACCCCATTCCGGCCACTTTTCCCCTTCAATGAACAGTACGCGAGAAAGGGAGCGTTTTGTCCGTACAGCAGGGGAGTGGGTCCGAAAAATGGCAAAATATATCATGCTTTCGCAGTTTTTTTTTTTTGGTAAAAGTAAGTATTATATAGATTTTACCATGCAAAGCTGTACAAGGCGTATGTCTTGGTACCACAAAACTCACACTCAACACTACAATAGATGTGTGAGTGCAAGGGTACCAAGGAAGCAAAAGTACATCCAAAGGAGGACGCCTAAATACATCATCTAATCGATGGAAGGCCTAAACAGTGGCCAACAAAGCCAAATGGCTAAACTACATAAAGCTCTAACTAGTGAAGACTAAATAAATCAGCTATCACAAAAAATAGAGGGGTCAATCTGCCACCTCACCTGGACCCGCCTATTGCGGGGAGTGTCAATAACAGGCTGGAACAATCTGGCTCTGTCTCTGACCATCATGACAAGCTTCGTCTTCATAACTGGAATGAAGACTCGGCAATTATGGAATAAGGCGTCATTCTGTGTCTTCCATATGATATGGCATAGGGCTCCCAAGGAGAATATGGCAATACTCTGATGGAAGTGATTGCTAGATATGTGTCCGATAGCCCACTCGAGCCTGCCACGATCTCTGTCTCCAAGAAATCTGACAATTCTGGGCCCAAAATGATGCAAGCCCAGCAGTAACCCGACATCCGAAGAAGAGATGGTCTATGGAATCCGGCCTAGCATGGCAGAAAGCACACGAACCCTCCTCTATCCTACCAGAAGATAACAAGAATACCTGGGTTGGTAGCCTATTCCTCGTCATGATCCACAGGTGGAACTGATGCCGCGGAATGATCGCCTTGTTCCATATGAAAGAAGACCATGGAACTCTCGGACCCCTCGGACGAACAACACTCCATGCGGATGCCACAGAGAAAGTGCCGGAAGAGTCCCCCAACCACCGAAAGTGGTCACGTCGGTCAGCCAAAACAGGAAGCGGTCCCAACTCATGCAAGATAGTAGGATCCCGTCCGCGAGCCACAAAAAGATCGGCCAGCGTGGCCTTCCTGGATAGACCGGTGCGGTAGATGTCCCGGTCGGTATATAACAAGTATAGCGGACCACTGTCATGCCAGTGATCAAACCATAAAGAGATAGTCCTCCCATCCCCTACTCTCCATCGGAACATATGCCTGAACTCCTGCCCAAGCTCAATAATCCTCTTCCAGGCCCAGGAACAAAAAGTCGGTGGCTTGGCCACCCAAAAACTGTGTCTACCAAGGAAGACCGAGTGGATCCACTTACACCACAACGACTCCCTATCTACAAAAAGGGTCCATATATGCTTAAGCATAGCCGCCCTATTACTCTCCCTGAGGCGCCTAATACCTAAGCCCCCCTCCTCCTTGGGTAAACAGACGTCCACCCATGCTACCTTGGCTCCCCCCGGTCCAAGCTCAGGGCCTTTCCATAGGAACTGCCTAAGTACCCGCTCAATCAACACTATAACTGAACATGGTAACATGAAGACTCCAAACCAGTACACCTGAATAGCATGGAGGACTGACCTGACAAGCTGCAGACGTCCCGCGAAGGATAGGAATCTCTGAGTCCACGCCTGTGCCCACCTGGTGATCCTGTTGACCAGGGAGACACAGTCTGCCTTCCCCAGTCTACCGGATATCACTGGTACCCCCAGGTAACGGAACGGAAGGGCGCCCATCTTGAACCCGAGTAGATCCACTATAGCCTCTCGAAGATCCGCCGACCCTCCAGAGATATAGACCTCACTCTTCTCCAAGTTCGGCTCCAATCCCGACCACTGAGAGAACATGGTGAAGGCCGTCTTCATGAGTCCCACCGAAGCCACGTCCGCTCCACTGAATAGTAGTACGTCGTCGGCGAAGAATAGATGAGTCAGCCCAGTCGACCTGCACCTCCAATAGAACTGATACCCTGGTAACGCCGCCTGCCTCGCAATGATGCATGAGAAGACCTCCATGACCAGAGTGAAGAGATAAGGGGAGATGGGATCTCCCTGCCTGAGGCCCCTCGAGCTAGAGAAGAAACCCTTAAGCTCCCCATTAATATAGATGGAGAACTTGGGGGTTCTAACACATGTCATAATCAACGCTACCAGATACTCCGAAAACCCAAAAGCAACTAAGGTGGACTCCAAGAAACCCCAATCAACTGTGTCATAGGCCTTCCTAAAATCCACCTTCATAGCACACTTCGGGGAGTACGGGTCATGATGGAAGTCACAAAATAACTCCTGGGCTAACATAATATTATCGCTAATCCGCCGGCCTTTTACAAAGGCATTTTGAGATGGACTGATGATGGAAGGCAACACCGAAGCCACTCGATTGGCTAGCAACTTAGTAATGCACTTGTAAATGGTATTACAACATGCAATGGGCCTTTAGTCGCTAACCGACGATGCATTATGAACCTTGGGAACTAGAGCTATGATCGTGGTATTAATCTGCCTCAACAAGCATCCAGAACTCAAGAAATCCATAATAGCAGCCGTAACTAGTGGCCCCACTATATCCCAAGACTGCCTAAAGAACTCCACCGTAAACCCATCCGGCCCCGGGGCTTTCCCCGAGGCAAGTGAAAATAAGGTAGTACGTATCTCTAGCTCAGTAAAAGGACATGATAGGCTACTAACCTGGCTATCCTCCAGTGTTCGGGAGAGGACCGCCCTGATATCCTGGGGAGAGGGTCGATCCCGTGGTCCCATAGAAGAGAAGAGGCGCCCGTAATACGAGACAAAGACATCTCCAATCCGATCCAGCTCCGTCACCTGATCTCCCTGATCATCCACCACCGAGATGATCCTATTGGCAAGCTGCCTATTCTTCACCGTCTGGTGGAAGAATTTGGTGTTCTGATCTCCTTCCTTTAACCACCTGATGCGAGACTTCTGGCGATAGAAAGCCTCCTCCTGTAGTCTAAGTGTGGAGAACTCGATCGTGGCATGCCTCTCCTCCTGGACAAGGGCCATGCTGAATGGATCCTCCTGAAGAGCTAACTGAACCGTACTAAGCCGCTCCCGAGCCGTCCTGGTACGGTTCGAGATGTCTGAGTAGGAATCCCGATTGAATTCCTTCAACCGAGCCTTCAGTAGCTTCAGCTTCGTGCAAAGCTGAAACATAAGCGAGCCTCTGACTGGAGTGGCCCACACTTGGGCAACCATGTCCATAAAACGCGGGTCGGTCATCCAAAAGTCAAAGAACTTGAATGGCCGACGAACATGTACCTCAGGCACCACCTTGACAATCATAGGAGAGTGATCAGAAATACCTGGCGGAAGGAAATTAGCTTTAGAGAATGAGTAAACCGAGCTCCACTGCTGGTTGACCACCACCCTGTCTATCTTCCTCTGATTCCTTGCCGAGCCCTCATAAGTAGACCATGTGTATCGACACTCGACACACCTCAGATCCTCCAACTCAGCCTCGGACAGGTACTCATGCAGGTCATTTTCCGATCCTATCCATGTGGAAGCTCCACCAAGCCTATCCGATGGGTATCGGACCGCATTGAAATCCCCGGCCACCAACCACGGGACCTCAGTGTAGTCTCTACCCAATCGAACCAGATCATGATATAACTCTCGCCTCACAGTAAAAGTGTGCTCACCATACACAACAGATAAAGCACACGATGCTCCAGAAGACAACCATCTAAGTTGGCCATGGATGGCCTGAGATGAACTCTCCGACAAATGAAAATCTACCAATGAAGGGTCCCAACCAAACCATATCCTCCCCTGATCAGAGTAGCTATAATTGGCCAACCATGCCCATCCAGGAACAATATGAGCAGAAATCCCAACAAATAAAGGCTCCGTCGCCTTTGTCTCTATAATACCCAAGCAACATAGATTATGACTCCTAATGAGGTGCCTAACCTCGGCTTGTCGTAAAGAACCTACGACACCCCTAATATTCCAAACTCCTATGGACATATATACAAGAGAGGTGTGGATGCCTACCTGGTCTTGGTCTGAAGTCCAGACCTCGTTGATACTCCCGTAGGAGCGTCAGGAGGTCGCCGTAAAGGTGCCTGATGGTCACCATCTCCATCGGAGTCACCCCTCTCATCCCCAGAAGAGCCTGTAGATGAATCCACCGGGGAGGAGATCTCACCCGTCTTCACTACCGGTTGCTTCTTCCCCTTCTTGAGCTTCTTCTTCTTACCCCTTTTACCCTTCTTCCTCTTTGTTTGCACAGTTTCCCAGCCACCCTCTTGCTCCCCTCCAACCTCTTCATCCAAATCATCAAAAAAGAAGGGAGAGGAATTTGCGACCTTACCCGGTCTGGGAGCGGTCGGATGCTGAACTGCTGGTAAACCAGCCACTATTGGCTGTGAAAAGAGGGGTTGGTCTTGGAGAACTGTCGAACCATCCTGTGTATACTCTGGACCGGTCGCCAAGTCCGGACCGGCATAGCGATCCCCTTTGGTCGGGAGCTTGGGGTCTCTCGAACCGGCCATGGCTCTCGGTGAACCGGGTGATACTCCAACCGACCCAGCTCCATCAGCACTCGGTGAACCGGCCTGATGCTGTGACTGCACGGTCTGTGGCACTGTCCCAGGCGTCGAGCCGGTCTGGGAGGAGCTCCTGACCGAGCTAGACTGCTGGGCGCACACTGCAGGCGAAGAAACGCCGGTCGAACCGGCTTGGTGGTTCCCCTGGTTTGATCCCGATTCCGTGTCTCCCATCCGGTCTGTCCCCTCGCTCTCCACACGTCCCTGGTCCAGCTCTGTTCGAGTCGGTCTGACCACCGATTCGTCAGCATCCTTGGATCGGTTGTCCTTCCCCTGGTCCGGACCAGGCTGCACAACGGTCTGACCAACTCGGCCTTGTTCAAGATGGGCTGAGTGTTGGGCTTCCTTCGTGTATGTCTGAGCAAGCAGGCCTTGGGAAGGCGGAGGTACGTCCTGGGTTCCTCCCTGCTCGCCCATGACAAGCTGCAAGTCACGGCCCATATTCCCTTGAGCATCCTCTTTGCGGTGGTCCATTTCTAACCGTTTGCTAGGTTGCATCATGAAATGGGCTTGGTGGAAGCCTTCCTTCGCTAGCTGGAAGAAGGCCTGATTGGCAGAGGCATTGAGGCCTTCCGAGTGGACTTCTTGAGTAGGCGCAGGACCAGTTCGCAGCAGCCCATCCCCCTCATCCAGTGTGACGTCCGTGGGCTGTGAGATTGTCTCACGGCCCTTGCTGCTGCTAATACGTGCATCCTGCTTCAATCCTCCTCGATTCCCATTTTTGCCTTTGTCTGATTCGCCGCATTGGTGTCCAAAGACCCCACATACGCGACATGAGATCGGTCTCCACTCATATTCGACCTCCACCAAGATGGTTCGATCACCCAAGATGATAGGGATGGATGGTTTAAGGGGCTTCTTAGCACTTACTTCCACACATACCCGTGCATAGGAGATCAACTTCTTACTTTCCGTTTGGCTGTCCACATATAGCGGCCTACCCAATTTGCTTGCTAGTCTTCCTATACTCAAAGGTGACCATAGTGAGTAAGGAAGGTTCCTTAGCCTTACCCAAATAGGCACGGACTCTATTTTCCCCTTCTTAAGCTCCATAAAAGGATGCCATTGTTGTAGAATCATCGGCACCTTGGATAGCATGATGTGACCCCTTTTGAGAATGAGCCTTCTAAAGTCGCCATCCGGAATATGAAAGAAGAAAAACCCATTGTCATTGGCCATAACTTCATTCAAGTGTTTTCCCCATGTCTTCCTGAGGATGGCCTCCGTTAATTTAAACGGAAGTCTCTTGCCCACAAAGTGCCCCACTAGGCACGAGTTCCACATTGGGTCGCACGCTTCGAGCATCTCATTTGACACCACCAACGCTTCATCATCATTTAGTTCAGGAAAATACGGCAAGGAATATCCTTTCGACACCGCGCGGGCCACATTTGCCCATGAACGTACACCTCGGCTGGTCGTCTCCAAGTGTTTGGAATTCCTCAGCGTCTCCCCATTTTGACCACCTTTGATCTTACTTCTAGATCTGGACTTTCGCCTAGCGTTCACTGCTCCCGTGTGAAGTGGTCCAGGTGATGTCAATTTAGTCTTTGTCTTGCCTGCCTTGGTGCCCAGAGGAGGGAAGTGCTCGTCCATATCGTACTGGACAGCAATCGCCTCCTCCCCATTTCCTATGGTTCCACCCTGTGGCACAGCACTTGGTCCTGCCTCTGTTGTGCCTAATTTTTGCTTACGAGTCCTCGACCTTCCCCTCATAGAGGGGTGTCCCCCCAATTGGCCTACTGCCTCTCCGTCAGCCGAACCAACCCCATCCATTTCGTTCAATCCAGCCAACACAAT